>JAQIXX010000602.1:0-53406 GCA_034700605.1 Willowsia nigromaculata | reverse complement strand
CGTATGTTACCACGGGAACGGCTACCGCCGTCACATACCTCTAATGCTATAATAATACGCTAGAATTTTTTCTGTAGAGATAAACTAGCCTTATTATTACGTTTGACTATTTCTAAATCCCTAGAATTTGAATGCTCTTGTTATATTAAATTTGCGTATCAGTCACGCAACTAAAACAAACAAAAAGGCGGAATTCGATCATATATGCGTAATGGTTTCACTTGCATTTGTGAAAGAGAATATATTTTTGACCCCCCGTAATCAATGATTCTGCGTGCATTTTATATTCTGATTCGTGCACCCAAAATGCGGACATTTCACTCAATACACTCAATTTTCATTATTCTGCGTGCAATAATATTACCCACGAAAAGCATGATTTTGCAAAAAATACTTGAAATAAATATTAGGTTGACCTGAATCTACATACCTCTAAAATAAAATAGACTATTAGGCAATAGTTTCATTTATAGTACTTGAGAATATTTTACAACAACTACTTCAACTGTTTTAAGTTTTTTCACGTTGAGACACACGTCAAGGAACAGAAACTGTAGGCCGTATTTCACAGATTTATGGCGTAGCATAAGTTACTGAAAAGCAGAAAGTTTTCCTGAAAATTTGTTAATGGGAATGGTAATTTGACTTGGTGGTTCTAAAATCTTTGAAATGAATCAATTTTTAAAGAAATTAACTTCTCTCCAATATTATTTGAGAAGCTGACAATGAGATAATTACTTAAGGCTTTAATTTATATTACGAAAAAGTAGAATATGATTTAAGTGTACACTGAGAAATCGCATATGACGTTTCTCCTATGTACATACCGTATTTCCTGTATTTATAGCCTCCCTAAATTTATAGCTCCCTAAATTTATAGCCCCCTATATTTATATTCTTAAAAAATCGAGGCAAATTTTAATTTTTAGCCTCCCTGTTTTTATAGCCGGGTTTTTTGCATTCATTTACATATACTTTCATTTACACATACACAATTATGTACATAAATCTCTCCATAACTATCAATGCAATCAAAATATGTTACTATTCATTAAATTAGGTGAATATGTGTCTATCCATCTAATTTAGACTTCATGGATATTAAAATATTCTTGTAATGTAGTTCATTTGATTTCCTAAAACAACAATTTGGGGTAAAATATGCAGTTCATCGTCCTTGATTTGGATTTTTAGTCTCCCTAAAATTATAGCCTGCCTATTATTATAGCCTCCTTTCAGCCCACCAAATTTGAAAATTTAGCCGGCCTTTAAATACAGAAAATACGGTAGATAGATATTCTACTGCCTATTATTTTGAATTAAAACCTTCGTGGCCAATAAGTTTGCCACATAAAGACTGCTTAAACAAATCTACAAGAAGTATTCAAATGAACATAAAACGTTCTTCTAAATGCTTCTGCATGCGTTTACAATGATTTTGCCTTCAAAATAACTATTCAAAAACGCATGATTTTGTGCAAGCGCAAAAATCCGTACATGAGTTTATGATTTGGAGAGAAAATAGAAAATGCGGGGAAAAGTCCGGATTTTGCGGGGTCAAAAATTACCTGCCTTGTGAATTGTGAAAAAGATCCGTATTTAACTACATTATGTGAGATTTTAATTTTAAAAGTTCTGGGTAAGAGTTTGTTTTTGCAGGGGAAAAATTTGGAAATGGATTTTCTATGAATTGAGCATTCTTCACATTTTTTCGGACATGGAAATTCTTACAAATATCTCGGGAGCACGAGGTTTGCCATCCCTGGTCAACCTGAAAAATCCCTGGTGAAACCCTTCCCTGATCCAAAACAAAATCCCTGATGACCCCAAACAAATCCCTGGTGAGACCAAAAAAAAACCTGAAATTCGCTAAAATTTTCGCGAAAATCCCTGATGAGCAAAAAAGAAAAAAACGGGTCCCTGATCAGATACCCAATCCCTGATACTAAAAATTAAATTCCTGGGAGCACCGCTCCCGTGCTCCGTAAGAATTTCCATATCCGAAAAAAGGCAGCACCAAGTGTTATTGCAAGGCTTTGTATGAAATGTTTTTACGAAATGGGAAAATAATGAATTTACGTCATCATAATGATGGCGGATGTGTTGTTAGCATAGTAATGATTCCGGGAAAACAAACAAGTACTGCTAATTAGTTATGTATCCACGTGTGTCTATGAATGTGTGGGAGTACGTTTCAGTGAACCTCGCGTTGGACTCACGCTCATTTACTATTAATCTGTAGGTTTTTTATAGGGCCTCTGTTTCTTCCCCATTCACCATGCATTGTTCAGCATGACAACTTGCAGTATTCAATTGAGTTGAGTGCGTAAGGTACATATTTGCCTTGATTCAAAATTCATGATGATCCAGGCACGTTCGTAGCACTAGGAACTAGGAAAGGCGACATGTGACTGAAGAAAAACAGGGTAAATGTTAGTCGATGGATGACTGAATGGATGTAATAATACACTAACAAGTTAGATTATAATGGTCGAAATGAGCGAGGCAGCTGTCTAGCTATTCTTTTCCTCCATTAATATTTTATGTCAAATGAAAACAGAGCAAGTGTAGGAGGGTATAAGGGTACACGCCAAAGTTCTTCTGAGTTACTGCACTAGTGATTCGATATGAAAGTATTTTGTCATATGATAACGGCTACGACAGACAACTACCATCAGTGCTGGTATCACAACTCACAACTATCTACAGCAGCTTACCCCTATCCACTCTGGGAGGATGATGGTCATGACCAAGTGATGATTACTGTACGATTGCCGCTATACTGATTTCATACAATTTTTTGCCTACATCTCTTCTAGATTTGAATAGTGTAATAAATGTAAACAAAGAGCGATCAAAGACCGCACACACGAAGCCATGCCACTCTGGAGAAATATGAAGGTCCGCCCGCCCGTACGCATGCCGATTTTTTGCATCAACCTGAAACTTATGGTGGATATATACGCTAACTCTAGTTTATTAGTGTGCTGGGGTAGCGTTTAAATTCTGCATAGTTATTACAGTGTATGCACAAAAAAAGAAAGAAAAGGGAAAGTTGAAGGGAATACACGAGATTGGTTCATATTAAATAAATGGAGAGTTTCATATAGTAATTATACACACGTTATAGTTATATGTAAACGCATATATGGAGCTTTCCACGACCAGAGATATCAAACCAAGATAGGGGAATTAATCAAAACCAGGATGTAGAGCCGTTATCTGTGACAGAATCGACAAAGCAAATTTTCCCGTTTCACAACTTTTCCCCGAGCTCGTCGCTCCCACTTTCTCTCACTCTCGTCGCTACCCTCTCCGCATTTATTTTCATAAAAGTGTGCTAGTACTATTCCTCTTCATACAAAAATTTATTTACTCGAATGACGATATAAAGCAGTAAAGACTATTCAATACTATTCCACCGAATAAGTATATTATGTTTTTATTCACTGTATGAATAATATACTGAAAGTGTAATGATAACAGGACGGGAAGATTTAAGACTTCAAACCATTTTACCTACTCATTCGGCCAGGTCAGCTGCTGCCATTTGTGTACGTATTTTTGTATAGAAACCCATTTAAAACCAATATTTTTTGTTAAGTGACATTGTAATTCGCCCATTGTAATCATCATAATAACTATGTTCAGCTTCTACTTGAAGCAATTTAAAGGTGTCATTACTTCTATTGCAAAAATTTGCGATAGAACTAGTATTGGAGCTCGCTATTAAGAAATGTAGAACTCGGTGAAAATAAGCGTCATGGTAAGAAATAACTCGAGATGCATTACATAATTTAAAATTTTCTATTAACTATGATAATACTATTATCGCGAAAGTAATTTTTCGTCATTTTGGTTGGTTGCCTCAGGCTTATGTCATTGAAATGATAATATTATGCATCAGTAAAAGAATTCCGAGTATAAAAGAATGGCAATAAAGTGAGCCAGTGAGCTATAAGATACTTATACAAATTGCAACGACCTATCTCCAGCTATGCTTATGCCTGACATTTTAAAAATAATATTCGTATTTAAATTCGCAAGCCTGAGGTATTTTTTTCTGCATTAGCTTAATATCGGTGTACTTTTCCATGAAAATTACCTTATGGTTTCCTTGTGAATACTATGCTTAAGCCCACATCTCTCAAATGTCATTTGAGAGAGAGGCAGTAGAAAAACTCTGCTGTATCAGATTAGAAACGTACGTACATAAGCAGTACGCGTGTAAAAAATGGAAGAGAAAGCAGCGACTGGAGCGGGTTTTTTTCCTCTGGAAAGTACAACAGGAAAAGGAAACGTGAGGAAGAGGGGAAAAGGAAGAAGAGAGAAGAAGATATATAGAATGTGATGAGAATCTAAAACATGTTGTTGATGATGATGACTATGACGAAGGTAAATAAATACGATGCACATAAATACAAACTTTTACTCCAACTAAGACTGCTACCGTGTTGATAGCATTGTTGTATCAAAAGGAAATAAGATGATGATAAGCCTGCGTGTATACTAAAATGTACCTACTACCCACATTCTACCCACTTATATATTATTCACCCTGAGAAAAGATATGCATTGTGATACTATGAAAAGGACGATTTTTTCTCTTCTAAATACCTTCGTATACGAGGGTATTTATGCATGTGCTCATGTAACGGAGGGAAAGATACCTCCCAAAGTCTTTATCTTGCTTGAGACGAACAAGCTGAATAATGCATTCTGAAATGAGAAATAAATTCCTTTGCGTCATCTTTTACGACTGAACTCGTTGCTTTGGTTCATGCAGTTTTATAAAATCACCATGACCATTTTTTGGTCCTTTTAACTTTTGAGTCTTGGCTTTACGTTTCATTTAGCATGATTCTGTTTTGAGTTATAAATATGGTGCAAAACTAGCAGCGAGAAATATTGTTTGGTTTGTACATGATGAACTCGATATTCTTATGAATTACCTGTCTCTATCTTTGATGTAATATAAAATACGAACATATCTTTATCATAGCAACAACAGTTGATTGTATCATCATCATTTTCTTTCGTGGATGGTTCAGTAGCAATCCTGTTTTGTTTCCTTCGCCGAGTGCACACATTCTCGAAAACAGATGCAAAGCTTCTTCTACCGAAAAAAGGAACGTAGAGGACGGCGACGAAATAATTTATGTGTCTGTCTGGCTTTATCGGTTTTACATGAACAAGGTGAAGGAAATGAAAATTGATGCAATATAAAAGTGGTAGTAATAATAATAAGTACTGTGAATTATTGCTATACATGTACCTACTACGCATTGCTCACCTTTTTCGGCATTGAGTCAAACGACGGGAATGAATGTGTGTGCAAGGGAACGGTACAAAATTCATTTTTTATGATGAAGATTTAAAAGAACTGATTTCACATGTGCACATTCTTCATAAAGTTAAAATTACATATTACACGAGGTTCGTATAAGTAGGGAGAGCGGTGCTTTATGCCTCTGTAGTTTATTTGGCATAATTTTCCTGCCACATTATTTGTGCTTACGTGTGAGGAAATATATAGGAAGAATAAAGGGGTGAAAGGCTTGTTATGTTAATTTCCAAATTGCGTTACAACGATTTCCCCCCTTTGCGCACATGGCATTGTGGCATGTAAACGGGTAAAGTAAAAAATATACATAAAACCAAAACTGAAAGCGTAATTCACGGTCCTCCAACATAGGTTTAATAGCCAAAAATAAACTTTGCCCAATTTTTCTTCCTATGGTTAAGCCGTTGTATGCGATTTTGTAGTTTCCAAAAAAATACTGACAAACAGTTCTTTTATATATTATGTAGGACTAGCATGCATGAATTCACGTTGTGAATAGAAAAGAAAATGCCGACCAAATGACCTGTCAAAGAAGACACCTTAACTTCGAATAAAATATGTGGTTTTTGCACCATCATACCCCTTTGACACGCAGCATCGAAAAAACGGCATGCATTCACACGTGTGAGGCAACCCATCTTACACTATTTAACGTGTGCACAAATGACGGAACTCATGAATGAATAAATATACGAGAACCACAAGAAGAAAAAATGGTATTATTATGGCACCGTCTATCCATCTCCTTCCAACTCTACTCATCGCACATACGACAGAATGAGTAAATTTCCCGCAAAATGTATTATTTGTCCGTTTTGAATGTCTCGACTAGAACTTGGCATTTTTTTATTTGATGGCAGTAGTAGTTCGGTTAAATTATCAAATCTTGTTTCACTTTGATGGGAAGCAGGCACGGAAGGCTAATCTAAAACATGTATTGAAACTCCATATTATTCCACATTGCACAAGAAAATAAACGCTGAGCGTATTGTGTGCTTTGCTACCCACACATGTGCACACAGACCAGTTTCTCTGAATAAAAGGCTATTATTGAGGTCGTTGGAATATAATTATTGTGTAAAAACTTGACAGCTACGTATAAACTACATTTTACTTTCGATCAACTGTCTTTTCCAAAAGGAAGAGAAAATTTTTTCCTCGAAACGAAAGAAACATGGACAATGAGCAGGGTCTGGAAACACTTTCTTTATATTCCCGGAAGACTTCTTGAATAAGTGTTTGGGGAGTTGATGGGAATATGACAGGGCAAAGATAGAGAGAATATAAAAAGGGGAATTTAGATTGTTGAATGAATTTTTTTTCTTCTCTTTTTTCTTTGAGGATGAGAAAGAGAAACCTGTATGGCACACTAAAATCGATATCAAACAGATTTCTGTTCTTTTCTCCGTCATTTTGAATGTGTTTGAGATAGCAATGGTAATAGAGGTGACCGTAAGGAAAGGAGATGGTGGTGGCAGCGGTAGTGGGAAAGAGGAGAATGGTTTTTGTATTGAAACTAGAGGAAACGCGGTGGTGATGGTGTAGTGTGGTGATAGTGGTATTGATGATGATAATAATAGTGCATAGTAGTAGTCGAGAGGAGCAGAATTTGAAGAAAAAGAAGGAGTGGAATTATTTTACATTGCCGTTTCTAAATGCGTAGAAAAAGGAGCCAAGCCAAAAAGTTTCCCTCATCAGCAGTTCAGCATTCCTTTTCTTTTCTTTCTCTCCATTTCTTCTTCTCTCTTTCTTTCTCTCTATCTTTTATTCTTGCTTATTTATTCATGAGGAGCAAGATAAGAATTTTCCTTGTGTTTTCACTTTTCACTTTTAGATATTTTCTCGATGATACTTGGCAATAATATCATAGTTATTATTATACTTGTCGATGCCGCCGCCACTGCTACTGCTACAACTCCAGTTTACATTAGTTCCTTTATTGGTGTAGTGTATAAGATAGGGAAAAAAGTAGAGAAAAAGGAAGACTTTTCTGTTTGATGTTCCGATTCATTCTCCTCCTGAATTTTTATTATATTGGCAATTCACACAAAAAAATACTTGAGTTTTTTTCCTGACTCTTTTTACTGGCTCTTATTCTCACCATACTGGGATAACTACTTGTACAACCGTATGTAGACTAGTGATATATATATGAATATTATAGCATATAATTTGTTGTATAAAACCCATTGAAGAAATATATCATCATTATTCTCATTCTCATTTCTATTTAGCCCTACTTGACTATACGAAATCGGCATTCTTTTATAAAAGCAAATATCAACATGATTTTTCTCGCCATTCTTTCTGTTGGCTAGTTATTTAGATGTATTAATGTCAACAACAACAGGAGCAGAAGTGGAAGCGAGGCAGGCACCACAGCTATACGCTACCGGAAACGAAAATAAACTCAAAGAGGGAAATAATATGAATGATAATGGTTATTGTCCGGGAATGTTGGTTAGTGCTCACTTGTATCGTAAAAAGGAATGCTCACTCGTCAGCTCCGTCCATTTTTCCAAGTAGTTAATATCCAATACTTTACACCAACCCACTACTCCACGTCATATTTCCCCCTTTCCTCTCTCCTTTCTTTTGTTCTCCGTGTCGTTGTTGCCGGAGCCGTTCAAGTAAATATTATGTACTGGAGGTATATATATTGCATAATATAGCGATAACTATAGCATTTCCGTTGTGGATGCGTGATGATTGCTGGGAAGTTCTCTCTCCGTCTTCTGTGCACGTAAATAAGTGTTGAGATTACCCATTAGTATGCTCAATACTTTTAACAAGCATCTTACTTTAAAACTCCTCCAATTGGAGTGAATGGAAAGCGGATGCTAAGATATTTTGATGGTGATGTTGTTGAAGGAGTTGAGAAATGGTTTGATACAGTTTAAAAAAATATGCAGAGAGAAAGACCAGCAGTGCATCTATATCCTATGCTTTCCACACTAATCATTTTCCACGTGAATTTTTCCACTCTTGCAGCGTTATGTACTATTTTGTGTAGTTTTTAGAGCCTTCTTCGTAACAGCGGAAGTACAGAAGTAGAACTACTGCAAATTGTGTATCACAGCTCACCATTTTATTAATGTATCTATGTATACATAACTTTAAGCCTTTTGAGTGCAAAAGGGAATAAGTATTACTGGAAAATAATAGCAAAAGCTGAGGATCGGAGGAGAGACTCAGGTGCAAGAGATTTTCAAATCTAAGTAATTGCTTTTCATATCGACTACAAAGATGTGCACAGCTTTAGCTTTCTTGTTTACTTTCTCCACTAGTTTCGTCCTCCCATCCCTTTTATATGTACAAAAGCATAATAATATCGTGTATAATAATATTATGCACTGCTTTCATGTGGGCAGAAAAAACGGACAAAAATAAACAGAATGCTCATGGTCTTCTGTAAAAAAGGAATGCGTGAGAGAGGCTGAACATTTCTCCGTTTTTATCTATTACCAACATCAGTATACCAACCGGGGTAAATGTACAATCCTTGGAGCATCCCTGTAGAAGAATATTCTATATGCTATTTCGAGCTCTTCCTGTTTTATGCATTAAATGTGAGTAGGCGAGCTTTTTAAGCATTTTCTGTTGATTCCCTCAAATAATAGAAACTTGTGTGTTGATTCTCTCGATTATTTGCTCTTCTGCTTATGTTTTGCTACACTTATTGCTAGGGAAGGCTGTTTTGTGAGTGTACCATATGTATTAGCTACCTTTCATTGTTACACGGTTTGCATTAGTTATGTTGCATTAATGGAATGTTGTATACTTAATATGAAACGAGATAAGCTTACTTACAAACTCCGTGATAAATATGCGTGCCTAGATTTCTCGTATATAGTATTAAGAGCTCGATGGGATTTGCTCAAACTAGAATACGGTGTTATTGTCCAATTTGCCTAATTGTTATATTAGCCCAGAGTTCCTAAGTTGTTATTGCGAGATTTATTTTTTGGAAAATGAAAGTTGCAGCATTGTGTGTTATGCGACGATGTGCATCCTTGCACACTTATAATGTATCATTGAGCATAATAATAATTTGCGAGCCTTTTTGTTCGTACGCTAAATGTTTTTGTGTGATGAATTTTCATTTGTATTAAAAAATATCTTACGAATTGCTGTTAAAATCTTCTTAGCTGCAGTTCTAACCACATTTGTTTCTATTAAAATAAAAAATGAACAAATATTTTGCATTGCTCTTTTATGAACTATATAACATTCAATGAATGTTGAAACTGTATAGTTTAAGGTGATAGACAAAGAGGTTCATAATGCAATGTAATGTGTAAGTAGTATTCAAACAAAGCAAACAATACAAACTACATTTTCGGTCACTCTCTCTAAAAATTCAGTTGTGAAAGTTATGTAAGCTTTTATACAGACTTCATTTCCTTACGATGGCATATGGCACGATCAAAGTTAAGTGCGCATTAGACAAACTCAATATTTCCCCGTGCCACTTCCACATCCCATTGTTGATGACGGACCGTTAAACAAACAGATCAAATCTTCTGCCAGTGTTCTGGAGCTAAGCATATTTTAGTAATGGGCCTCCAACTCTTTCATCTTCCCTGTGCTACTTATATTACACGTCATTACAGATGTCATGGTGAAAAAAGAGCGAACAGCACTCATTGCGTACACGTTCTGGCTTTTTTTGTTTACCAGAGACTACTTTTGCACGGTAACTGCATCCGTTTGTAAACACACCAGCGAACTTTCTCTCGGGGGTTTGATGCTTTTGTATGATATGTCTGCTCACTGCTCACTACCTTGTCGTTGAACAAAATATTCTGATAAAACAATGTACTATGCATCCATACCATAAGAAAACAAGTATGTGTTTTACGTGTGTTTCAAAACATGAGCAGAGTTTCTAACTCCTCCAAAATTTGCAAGAAATCTCAATTGAAGATACATTCAAAACTGTAAAAGAAAAGAATCAGAATTTCTTTTCTTACGTGTCTTGTTCCATGTTATGGATAAAACGGCGAGCTCTTTTTCTTCCGAGTAACATCCCATTGGAGACAATTATGTCGCTATCAGAAGAGCGAATGTAAAAATGTATATTGTACAAGAGGGGCGAGTAGAAAGGAACGCGAGAGGGATAACGTAACAGTATACTTTGAACAGTGAATGTGCACATCAGGATGATGATGTGATGCAACTTCTTTCTTGGTACATAAATGTGGATGGGAAAGTATTCCATCGAAAGTGAAATGATTGGGGCATGACTTAGCATGAAAATGGTCAATTTCTTCGGGAGCTAAGCGAACCATAAACCTACCTTATACGAAGAAAGATAATCTGAAGATTGGTGTATAGAGGTATTATATTCATCGTTTGTATATGTACATGAGACTCAGGCAAGGAGACCCATATGTTTTGATAAAATAAAAGCACGAATGGTGAAAAAAGATGTCTAGAATATTTTTTCAGCTTTCATACTAATAGCGTCTTTAAGCGCAGACATAGACTTTTCTTTCTGGCAACATTGATACTGAATACAAATAGATACATAATTACAGGCGATGTATTTATGCACTCTCAAAAGACAAGGGAAAGGGTTCGAATGGCTTGAAAGAAAGAGTCTAGTGGAGTTGCTATTATCCTCAGTTATAATCGATGGAGGTCTTCCTCCAAACGGAAAGTGGTATCATCAGGAGCAGAAGGCAAGGGAGGAATCAGTAGGTCATAAATACTATCTCTATTGTTCCATGCTGTTATTATTATCTCCCGGAAGATACGCTCATATTACCATCATCAGTCACTAAATGATAACTCCTTTTCATGTGTTTTCATTTCTGATATGTGCGTGTGAAGATTTCCTTGTTCCTCTAAGGAATATTTTACAGCTTGTGGAACAGAAAATGATCATCAGATAGCCATATTTTTATAGAGGTCTGGAATACATATTTTTAATACAACTGCATCTGTTGTTTTTCATTTGGCCAACATTTTCCAACTAAAACTCTTTGGCTGCATGAAATACCGAGAGAGACAGAGTACTAAAAAAACTGAAAAAAAAACTCGAGACTGGAACCAGAAAACTGAGATAGAAAAGTTGGTAAAGCGATAGAGGCTACTATTTTTTTCCTGCAATTTACAAACAAGATGTTGTAATAAGTAACTGCGTGCGTATGTACAGTCATCCGTGTTACTCTTGCCAAGACCTCTTTTCATCCTTTTCTTTCTTTTCCTCTTAATCTTTCTCCGTTGTTTTCCTGGGAACATGAGAAAGAAAGCAAAGAACCGAAAGGAAACGGTGACTCAGCTGTCTTGCCGCTTCATTGGCTCGCTAGAAAGGTTTGTTAGCTTTGACAAATCATTTCCTCAGCGCTGATGATAGGATGATGGCTCATATAGAGATTGTCTATAATGAGGATGTATGTACGCCGGTTAAAATACTGTTGTATGCTCTTGGTTATTTTTTTTTGGGGACTGGCTGTTTTCTCCAGCATAAAGAGCCCTTTCATCGGGTGAACTACACACTTAAATACCTTTCTGGTCATTTCTTTGCTCGTAGGCTAAGAGGTTAGCAGACTTTGGAGGAGAGAAGATGGGGGCTCAAACAGTTGCAGAAGCAGAACCGAGAGAGATGTGTGTGTGTATGTGTGCACATATACACAAAAACATCTGTATTCTTCAGAGAATCTCTCAAAAAGAAAAAAAGTTCCATTCTCATGATGACGGCTTTAAGCACTTCTCGTGAGAGCTCTTTAAAGAATGCATTTGCCGTCCATTTTCACTACTTGTTTGACTCGCCAGATGCACAAGCCACTATATATAGATACACACGCAAAGACAACTGTCTCGCCAGTCACCACTCAGACATGCTTGGCTAGTTCGTACTCAAAAGTTTCAAATGAAAAATAAATTGGTATTCGTTTTTAGAGGTAAGCTCTTCCAGAATTCTACATAATTTGTATCGTTAAAATGTATACCTCTAGTGACAAATTCGATAAAATTTAATCTGTGTGGGTATTTATCAATGTAAAACGGTTAACCTTTGAGAAAATAAATAATCAGAAAGGAAGGTAATGTGCGGTTATCACCTTCTGCTACTTTGATATTCCGATTTGCTTGTGTTTTTGTTGCCTAAATGAACGATAATAAACGGCACAAGAAATGACTGATTATTATTATATTACGAGGAAATGCATTAAAGCGTCTTGTTTGTTCCTTGTATCTTCGTCCCTCTACTGCTCGTATGCAAGCAAGTATTGAAAGCCAGACCATGCTGTGATATTCGTCCATTAAGCCACGCATGTATGAAATTAACACGTACTGACAATAGTCCACGTTATTACTACACAGCCACCACCACCACAAAATGATGGTCTATTCTCCTGTGGAATATAATGGAAGAAAATAGAAGGAAGAGAGTCATGCTCACAGAATTAGTAATGGAAAATCAGAAAAAGACGAGGAAAAAGTTTTTCCTGTCTCTCTTTACCACCCTCATTCTTAAGCCTCTTCCATCTCCCTCCTCCGACAAACAATCTCATTTGAGATGGATGAAACTCTCTCTCTCTCTCTCTCTTGCTGTCTCGCCTTTCCCACTCGAACTCACATATATAGACGTACATGGACAAGCAAAACAGAAAAAAGGAATTAACCAGGGATACAATAAAGTGACGTTCTGAATAACATCATGTGGTGGGCAGGGGAGAGAGAAAATTGCACTAAAATTGAAACTTTTCTTCTTTCAAACAAATAAACAGGAGGAGTGTTTCTCGTAACTTGTAGTTACTTGGCAGGGTTTTTGCTATAAATTTATATAGCACGATGTGAATATGTGTATACGCATATAAAAATATAAATGGGAGAAAGAAGAGGAAACACATAAACATAAACATTACATATTACTTGTGCACTTTTAGTCAACCTCATAGAGCGAGACCACATCGCAGTGTAATAATATGTACAGTTCTGTGAGCACGTGCACAGATGCACTCCCACTAATAGTAAAGTGAATATTGCTGTGGTTACTCCTGTCTAAAAACAAGTATGCATCTGCAGCTTACATCTTCTAAAAAGTTTTCATATGTGATACAAAGCGAGCATCTATATAAATACGTATCCAATTTTAGAATAGGTATTAGTTAAACTTGTTTAGGTACACTGCACAAATATTATCTCGATGATAGACCAATTTTTCTTCTTCTTCTTCCCTTTTGTTAGCATATGGAGAAGAGCACAATAGCGGGAACTTGTCTGCGATGCATGATGAAAATAGAAAAGTCTGCTCCTAACCAATTTCACTCCAGCCATTAACAGCATCACCCACCCACTACCACTAAAAGAGTAGCAGTAATAGCATTAATGTGGTTACTTACTTGTGTAACTACAAAAACAACTACAACAACTTTACTATCTGACCAAAGCATTATTGCACTCTCTGAAGCATTAAGTGTGTTTGTGTGTACTTCAATTGTGGAAGCATATCTTTTTGTTTAGTTTTACTCTTCTATTATTTAAGTCTTGCACGGCAATAACAAAAAGAAATCACTTTCCCCACATACCTTCTAAAAATGTACATTGATATTATGCAATCTATATGGGCAACGATGATGTAAGCATCTCAAACATAAACTTTGGTATGTGGTTTTAGCCACAGGAAAGAAAGTTAAATAATAATAATAATGGCAGGATTGCACTTTGCACACCAAACTATTCCTACAGAAAATGAAAAGAGAAAATCCATACTAAATAAATAAAATGCATCCTCTTCTGTCTGATGTCGCTGTTGAGTTGGAGAGAAGAAAACAGCAAGTCAACATCACAACAAGAGAAGCAGCAATATAACAGAGTAGTGAGCTAGTGAACATTTTTTATTGTGCAGGCAAGTTTTTATAGGTAATGTTGGTACAAACATTGTATGTAAACTGGCAATTTTTGGATGACTGAGCAAACCTACAAAAATCCCATTAAAAGTTATAATAAAAGTTTGCATTACACTTTTTCGTTCTTTTTCTCTTTCAAGCACACTCTCGGCACTTTTTTTAGAGAAAGAAATACTCTGCACATTGCGGTACACCGATTCATATGTCTCCTGCATATGATCTCCATATGTGTATTATATCCCCCCTTCTCTGCATTTTATAATAAAAGTATGAAGCAATAATGAGGGATGCTAAATAAAGTTTTTTTGACAGTGAAAGTGGCGGTGCGGTGGATGTGAATTCATAAAAAAGCGAAATCCCGCTGGGAAGTATTTTGCACTTGTCTGGATACAAAGTATGTATTTATTCTTGTGGTATGATTTAATGGATAGGTTGATGGGTGGTATGCCCTTCCTCTGCTTGTTTTATCATTTTTTATCACAGAAGCATAAACATACCAAGAGCACACATTACACAGCAAACACAAATATATATTTTTTTTTCTCCGTTTTGCAAGGACCACAATTTTTATTGATGGTAGTGGTAGTAAAATCTATCGATGTTGACAGGGTAAATACTATGCACTGCTCTCATTCTTTCTCCGGCTTTCTTTCTTCTCGAGTTCATTATTAAATGGTGTATTGTATTGTAAGTAAAGTAAAGAGAGTGGCATGGTGGTGGTGGACACCATAATTCCCACCGAATAATGGTTTGCATTTTCTCTGATATAATAATGGAGGTAAAGTGGATGCGGTGGTGTACATGATGATGCCAACTTTTTTTCTCTATGTAGAGCAGCACACAGCATAGGCAATGGCATGTTCATTGTCTCTCTTACGAACAGAGTAAATGTTGATGGTGGTATGCCCTTTCCATCTTTCCTTTTTCTCTTTCATTCAACCTGTCCATCCAAAACGGAGTCAAATATGTCACCAAAGCAGCTTTCAGCAAAGAGAGAGCACGGTAGAGAAAAGCTTCTATACTTCGTCTATACCAGACCACCATCACGTTTTTTTCGCCTCTCTCTCTCTTTTCGCCATGTGTATATTGTTGTCTGGCATTCTTGTTGTTGTCGTTTTTTAGTAGAGCCGTGGCGCTTATAAAGGATACCTAGACATAAGTAGTGTGCTCTGTCAACTTTTTTTCCCTACTTTTTCACGTCACAATATGCAACCATACAAACAGGCTCACTTTCTATGCTATATACCACCATCATCATCATCAGCTACAACAGCAGCATGAAATCATCAGAGCCAACACACTGCCACCATCATACAACCAAAAGTCTTCCATTAATTCTTTGGGATTTTTTAGGAATGATGATGTGAATAACCTGACTCCACCACACATGTTTCTGCATTCAAACAAATATTTTTTTACCTTTCTCATTCTCTCCCTTTTCTCCTCTTTATACTTTGGATACAAGTCTACCAAACAAAACTTGATGTTACTTCACAGACATGCCGTTCAATACCATACCATACTAGCACCACCACCACCATTGCCACAACCACCGGTCATTAGTTTTTTTCTCTCGCTTTCCTTCACTTTTTTTCCAACCAAACTATTTAAGTGTTGTATGAGTGGTGATGGTAGATGGGAAAAAGAAGTAGATGGGAAAGTGAATTTATTATTTATCTTCTTTTCAGTTCCGAACGAACAACGAACGAGAGGAAAGCAATACTTGAAAAAAGTTTGTTTTGGGAAGGAGGAGGAGGAGAAGAACGAGAAGTAGGAGAGGGAAAAAATAAGAAGAGGCCTACCACATTTTTTTGACGAGCACACACATACACACTCACACGGCCACTACCACCATCAATGCTTGTACTCACTGCTTCTTCTCTATTAAAGGTAATAATAATATAAGTAGACCTACTCAACTATAAGACGAAGCTCATATATTGAAAGAGTGTATAGCTAAAGCGTAGTACATTTTCCCCATTAAACAGACAAACTGAAAAAGAAATTTTTATTTCTTTCTCTTGTCTGTCTGTCTGGCGCGTGTGATAGGCAGAACGAGAAAAGAAGAGCACTACTCCTATCCACCGTTATTATTAATATTATTAATATGTTGCATGTATCTTCTGCAGCACACCACTACCACACTACTAACAAATATTGTGCAACCGTCCTCCTATCACCAGCACCTATTATTATAGCCATACCACTACAACTACCTACAGACACAGCCCTCATGATGACGATATGCCTATTATGTAACCTACGGACATTTATAATGTAGAGCTTTTTCCCTCTATAAAGTAGGTCTTACTGATAGTGTGTGTGTAGGTGGTAGTAGTATAGTGCAAACTTATTCATAATTTTTTTCCACGTCTATGATTATGCCATGTATAGATAATGTGAAAATGTTGTGAAGTACAATAACCTTTCCGAGTTGATATTTACTCTCCTTATGTGCGTAAATGGGGATGTTTTTTTATTCTATATATTATGCCTACTCGAACACACATAGTTCACGACTTGATATGTATTTTTTATTCGGTTCTCTGTATTTGCTACTGGCTATTTTTCTTCTTTTTGGAGAGTTATGATAATATTATGAGCATAGAGAGTAGAAACTCGTGCTCTCTAGGTTAGGGAGAGTAGAAGATAAGGCGGACGAAATGTCAGCGTGTCCCTGGTTCGGGATAATGGGAAAGTTTTTCTTCTATACTTATGGCAGTCGTTTGTTCCGTTGGTACATCCACATCAGTTATGGGAAGGACGAATAAGCAAAAAATTGCTCGACAAAATCATGCAGGCGGACAAAAGCACCACCACCAAAAATGACCTGAGATGATGATCCTCGAGTTAAAAATATAGAAGTGCTTTCACCTATCCCACATTGTTTTGTATTCATGGCAAAACTGTACGCTCGGATTGAGCGGTCGTTAGTAAAATTTACAGCAACAATGCAGGCTATATGCAAAGAATGAATTGATAAGTAGGCGTGCTCTATGTTGATTCTGAATGTTAGGAAAAGTTGATGTTTTCTCAGCATTGCAATGTATTGGGAATTGGGGTCTGCATGTCGAAAGTTGCTGGTGCAACTTGTGCGGGTTTCCTAGTACCATAATGTATGAACAAGACGCTGCTTTGCCTTCAGCAATGGTTTGGCTGGAGGTGAATTTGCCCGCAGTGAGGTGTATTCGCGGAAATGGCAGTTTAGGTAACCGCATCATTGAAAACAGTTGAAGAGTGGAACAACGATACTCAGAAGTAATAGTTGCTTTATATTTGCACAATGTATTTAAAAATTTAGTATAAAATACGCGTCCAAAGAGAGATGAATATTAAGTTTTAAATAGGACTAAAGAAATATCAAAGATAGAGAACTTTCTGCATAAAGAAGGCTGGCCATTTTACGTATGATCATACCTGTAAAAAGCGTGTAAAAGTATCTTCGCATGTTCAGAATTTACAATAATACTTGGAGGAGACTTTTTTCCTGGACTCGGAGAGAAAGTGAAGTTTCATATTTTTGAAACTTTTTTCATTTACAAACATCAAATAGAGCGGCAACATTATTAATTTCATGTTCTCCTCCAACATAATTGCTGGCGAGGAAAAGAAGAATATTGCTTTTGGCAACATATTACTTTTTATTATTTTTATTTCATTAAGCCTCATATATTTTCCAGTAAAAGAAATAGGATAGAACCGGGAGTACAAAAATGCAATAAAAAGCACAGATAGTAATATTTATTATTACTAGGATATGAACAAGTTGGTAATGATCATGAGTCCGCCCATTTCTAGCAACACAAAAGACTGAAGGAAATCAGCAAGTTTTGCAGAAGTATTTTTTCAATGCATTTAGAATAGTTTCAAAGGTAAACACATAGCAGAAAAAAGTGAAAAATATGTGGTAAATGTTTTGAACGTGCCTAATGTACAAAACGCAAAACAACAACAACACTTTATCCGAATATCTGCAAGTTGAAGTATCAAGTAGAAAACGTTCATTTTCCATCTGCATGTGCGTGTGTGTGTAATGTGAGCTCTTCTCAAGGTGGATTTGAGTAGCAGGAAGAGAAAAGAATGATGACTGTGATAATGCCACCACATCAACAAAGCGGTACTTTCTCCATTTCTACACCCCAAAAAAGCAAACTAGAGTAGATATTTATTAGGTATTTATATATATGTAGGTTCACACATACACACACATTAGGTGCATCATCGTATATCCGTCTGTATGTGTACATGGTAAATGTAAATATACCGGCCAAAAACTTTCTCTTGTTGTGCTATTTTCTCCTAATGTCGTTTTTATTGATTTTTGCTCAAAGAGAAAAAGGAGAGTGAGAAAGCGAGTCAAAGAAAGAGGGAATTTTAGTGGCGGTGAGAGGAGAGAAAAAGAAAAAGACAACAAAGACGTTGCACAATAACTTCAGATCTTTATGGTGTTGATGGTAAAGTGAGCATGATACACATACGTTTTCAAGCATTAGTATTGCCATTACGGTTATCGCCGTCCTCAGAATCATTTTACATTATCCACCATGAGTGCAATGTCAGCGACCAAGAACGACTTATGGGAACATATAGCACATTTACTACTAGTAATAACCACTGTGTGATGAATAGAGGCATTGACATATGTGTACACTATTATTACCTGTTGTAAACGAGGAATGAGCACAAAACGAAAATTGATGCGAGTAGATCCGCACGCCCGACAATTCCTGTCACCTGTGAAAAATGAAGAAAAAAAATTGTAAAAAATATATTCACCGCTGCAGTCTAATAAGTTAGTCATGAATGTTTCCATGTAACGCAATAAAGCGACGATTGAAAGCCAAGTGTTGAGCATAAAATACACAGGAAGCTTGAAAAACCAGCAGTAAGCATTTTAAATGAGGCAGGTTCATATTTTATGCCGATTATTTACTGACACACTCTTTTCCCCAGTATCATACATCATACGCATTTTAAGCAAAAACAAAATAGTTCAATGTACTGAGCAATCTAAAACTTTGTTCAAATACAAGTTTCTCTTCCCTCCAAAGCCTTTTCTCCCTCTCTCATCATATTTATTCACTCCAGTTTCATGTGCTAACAACCTAAAATAAATAAATGCGCAAAGCAAAGAGTTTCCAATTGTAGGAATATTTCACTTATTTGCCAAACTGGTAATTAGCAGAGCTTTAATACTTTGCTGGCAAGCGCTCTTCCTTTTTATTTCAAATAATAATGATACACCCATGCAATTTTCTTTCTCCAGCAGCTGTATACTTATTGTAATTAAAATAGTCGACATACATTCATATCCCATAATAACAATAATAGCAGTAGTAATGCGTGTAATTGTCATTTTTGAATAACACAGCAATCGTATAGAAAAGCACACAATCTTACAACAAAAGGTTTCTATATGCAAAAAGTGAACAGGAGGTAGGAGGGAGCAGAGAAGTAACTAGCTAATTTGAGAGTAGTGGAGATGAGGAAACTAACAAAGTAAGTAGTTTTACAAGGATTCCAAAGGCGTGTACACGGAACCATTATTTACAACGAACGTCCTGTGTACTTACTTACTCTTCTCCTCGTCCTCCATAATTAGCAACTAATTTCCCTTATAATAGTAATAACAAGTGATAGAGAGAGAGAAGCTATACCGTCACTAGTACTTCTAGTTTATGCAGTCCCGTACTAGAAGTGAGATTGGGAAACATTGTCCGACAAAAGCAAACTAAGCTCCCTTCTGGCATGTCTTTGAGTGTATAGGTTTTTGCATGCAACATAAAAATACATACGTTCTTGGAAATATAATGGCAAAATGACAGAAAAAAGTTTTTTCGCTCATTTTATGATGCATGTTTTATATAGGTTGTAGGTAACTGCTGGGAACGTGTATGCACCAACATATTATGAAGAAACTAGAGGTATCTTAGCATATATATTTCCAAACGTGTAAGGAGTATACACACATATACATGCAAAAAAAGAACGACAAGAGAAAATCAAAAAACGACGACAACGAAGATGATGAGTAAAGAAGCATAATATTGCGAGCATGAAGGTATAGAGCAAGCCTGAGTTATCATCATCGTCGAAAAAGGAAATTGTGAAAGTAGGAAAAGCTAAAGGAGAAGTAGAGAATGTAATAGCGAGTAAAAGAGCAAAACATTTTCCCCTTCAAGTCCACAAGTAATAACGTGGAAGCAGCGTAATATATAAAAAGGAGGCAAAAAGTCAATGTTGTGTTGTTGCAGAGCATACAACAACAAGAGAAGAAAGAAACTAGAGAATAGATGGGAAATGAAGAGAAAAGGACGAAGACGAGACATGATAACAAATGGGTATATACAAGACACATTACATGGAATGTTAGTACGTTGTAAAAAACGAAAGATTTTTTTTGCTTTTCTGTGCGTTACTAACCGCTTCGGTGTGAACTGGATGGGTTGCAAAGTGGAGACCAGCAATAAAAGCACAAGTTGTAGTAACTCGAGCTACTTCCAAACACATTTTCACAAATATTGCAGAGGCCAACCCATGAAGTGCCACATTCAAGAGATGAAAGCCCATTGGGTCCAGGTCATGTAGAAATGCATTCAATCTGGAAAAAAAAGGAAAAAATGAAACCACAGATTTTTTTATATTTATTTACAAAGTATATAACGATGTGTATCCGCTCATATTGTGTAGTTTTTATTGTGTAAATGTACAGCATTTTATTTTCAATGTAGGTATATTAAAGATTTTTTTCTCATCTCAGGCCATGCACCCTCATTACGGAGTCTTATTACAGGATTGGGGGTGCTCTGTTCCTCTTAGGTCACATGTAGGCATGTAGTGTAGGTATACTCAAAAATACACACACGACAAATTGTTTACGTTAAGGCTTTTTTCAAAGCTTTTGCTGATTTTCTTTCTCCCTTTTCGTTTTTCTGGAAAATGGCAGTGAAAGCCATGAGCTGATGAAGTTTGAGAGGAGAGCGAATAAAAGGAGTACAGCTGTAGACGACACACCAAAAATGGTTTTGTGTATGTGTGTGTGCGTACGTTTTTTGCTCGATTGACAACAGACAGCATTTTTCGTTCCACGTAATGAAGCTCATTTATGCAATGCGACGAAGTAGTTAGGATTACCACACAGTTCCAACATCTACACACTATATAGCCATCCTACATGCATTCGTGCAAGTAAAAGAGAAGAATGCTACATGATTTTATGAACCAGCTTATGCCTCATAAAGAATTCAAGCATGAAAAATCCCCTTTTCTCTATTTCTCTTCTTATCTTTCTCACCAGTTCACTTGCATTTATTTTACGAGCGACATTACTATAGCTGTGTATATTTTCAAACACTAAATTCCTTCAAAATGATTGTCAATCTGAAATAAAGCGGAATATAATTAGAATGGAAATGATTCTCGATAAAGTATGAGTAGAAATATGTTAACTTTTCTTAAGCTGCTTTTTTTGCTTCGTGTGAACATTATATTTATTGAGAGTATCGCGTATCACAGAGAAGCCAGAACGAAAACATATTTCATGTATTTTCCCAGATTTTCTGCAACGTTGTATTTTAAACTACCATCGCTTTCATCATCGTCAACATAATAAGTTGATCATACATTTTTCAACAAGCGTCTTATTATATTCGTTTCCTATCTGTCAAAAAACAAATTTGACGTGAGTTTACTGGGATGTGAGTATACAATATACGCGGTCCTTGTACTGGCGCCAAATGCATAGTTGCATACATGTAAAATATTATGTACTTATTTTTCAAATTTTTCTCTCGTGTTTTCCCCAAGTCATACGCACACCAGAGAATTTCTTTACTTGTTTGGCCAAGACGTGTAGATTCGTGCTGGCTTTCTCGCATAAACTCGTAATAAATTTCACGTCGTGCATAATTTTTACTTTGTATTCTTGTCTATTCTATGTTGGATGAAGCGTGTACAAACTGCCTCCTTGTGTGGGTCTTTCACCGTTTTTACCTCATCTTATTTCACATAATACTGAAGACGCGGGTAAGAATTGTAACGGTGGTAGTAGCGCCATTTGACACACTTTTTTCTTTATGCTCTACACATACAAATCAAAAGTTGAACCTTTTGCGAGGAAGGAAAATCGCTTTCTCTTTTCCGTAAATAATTCCATAATAATAACATGCTTTCTATTATGCTTGCATATATACAAACCTCATATCTACACATATGGAATGTGGGCATGATGTGCTTATGTTGACATGTGCATCATGAACAGAGAGCAGTTCTACAAAGCAGCATCCTTTTTGCGAATCAGAGGGACAGCAGACCAGATTGAAATTCTTTATGCAAACTCATTCGACGACGGAGAGAAAATGCACGGACTTTCTTCTCTCGTCTCTCTGAGGACCAGACAATCTTTGTACACAATATAAAAAATCTATATTTCACTGAAAGAGCTTTGCTCTTCATATTTTCATATTGTAAATCTGCGATACATCTCTGTTGTACATGGGCCATGGGATTATGTAGTGTTCATAGAATAGTGTGTGTGTAGGCGCATAGTTTGTTAAAATACAAGTTGGGTTTCTCGTATGTTCGAAATTTTTTGCCGAATGGCTTGTAAAATAAGATCAGTTACTGAAGTTGATACTTTCTTCGAAGTAAAGTACATGATAATCTTATCAAAATGCTTGTAAAAGTAAGTGTGATGGGAGGAGCGAGAAAATATGTGTGCATAGTGTGTGCATATACATGAACACGAAGAGGAAAATAATTGGCAAACTGAGCAACTTATATGTACGTTAGGAGATAAATGTGTATGGCAGAAGAGAGAAATGAAATAAGCCTATTTCCTCGGGCAATGGACTTTACAGCATATTTCAAAAGAGAATGAGTGGAGGAAAGCGGGTATATTACTAATGGCAGACTCACGCAGCCAGAGAGTCTCACTCACACAAGAGTCAGCCAAAGTGCAATAAATTTCGTAGCTTGTGAAAACTGACAGCGGAGTGAAAGTGAACGTTCAAAAATGGTATTGCATAAATACTGTTTAGAAAATTGTGGCAGTTGTTGTAGTACTCTAACAGCACTAGTTTTTCGTGGTGGTGCAAGAGATAGGAGTGGCAGTGAATCCAACAGTTTAGAAAATTGATTTCAACTCTCTACTTTTCCTATTATAAGCCCATGAAAGAAAATCGTGCATACTTCGGTGGAAGGAGGTGTTTGCATATTGCCAAAATCCATATGAGCTACTGTTGACATTACTTTTTTCTATAAATATGCACAAATGTATACATATTTATACGATAAATACAAGCTGGTAAACTAACTCTTCAAAACGAACAAGAATATCATTTGATTTGCGCTAACTTTTTGAAAGGTACACTCATTCATTATAAGTAACATGAACATGACTTCCATTTATAGTTTCGGTTCCTTCAACTCCAACATACCAACGAGCACATCAACAACCAACCAGCTTTGCAAGTTTTGCAACAAAAACATCTACTTCAACTGCATACCAATAATAGCAACGCTACATCCTCATCACTATCCAGCATTTTCGTTTACTCTAATGGGAAAAATGATATATTTAAAGTGAATGTATGTACATCATGTGTGCTTTGTTGTTGTTGTCGGGAAAGAAGGGCAGAAGCTTAAGCAAGCAAAGCAAAGAAACCACTTGCGTTGTTGGTGGCGGTGGTACGGAGTGCGGACGATGCACAGAGGAGAATATTTTTTGGCTCCTATTCCACAGACACATCGTCAGCCAACAAACAACATGATACAGTTAGCGCTGCTGGAGAAATACATGAAAAATTTAGTATTTATATTGGTGTGTGTACAAAGAGGAGGAGAAGAAGAGGGACGGATGGAAAGAGAAAGAGTTTTATATGTTAAGGAAGCTTTTGCAGTCGTGGTTTCTGATGGTATTAGTGTGGATGTTGTAATGTTAGTTGCAGAAGCAGGCATAATATTAAGTTTTGCAAGACACCAGGAAGGAGAAGAAAGAGATCGCAAAATATTTTATCAAACAGAAAAGAAAAGGATGGCAACCAGTGCACACACACACACACACACACACACACACACACACACAAAGAACACCACCAGTAGCATTGTTAAAGGGATCAGTGAAAAAATAGTGACGCTGTATTTTGGCATTCCTCTCTTTCCCTTTCCCCCTCCTTCACTGTCTGGAAGAATAAGAGGTGGAGAAGGAGAACGTGCTTTATGCTGATATATTTTTTGCTCATTCTCTTCCTGCTTGCATAATACGGAAATGTACTTACTACTGCACATTTTCCAGCATCCATAATGTTGATGTGATGCCAGTAGAGAGTACGGGAGCACCAGTGGCTCTGCTCCTGGTGATGGCGGTGGGGAAAGCAGTGATGCTAGTGGTAATGCTTTGGTAGCGGTTCAATGTAACTTGAGAATGTCGAAGGTTCTGAATTTATAATGGGATGGAAGGAGGAAAAGAATGAAAATTGTGTCGTTGCTTTTTTTCCAAAGAAAGAAGACGAAAAAGCATATGACGAGACGACGAGAGATATGCTTCTCTTCCTTCTTTACTTTGCATTTTACCAACATTTTTAGTTTCTGCTCGCCAGCTAGTAATAGTACGACGGTTGTATGTGTAAATCGGCTTTGTATGTAGTAAACATACAAATTTTCCTTTGGCTTTATGAGAAAGTTCCAAAAAAGTAGATATGGAAAAGTCGAGAAGATGAAGCACTGGGGAAACCCATTGTGTATCAAAATTGGGGTTTCTTGTTGCAAAAAATTATTCAGTCATTCATTCCGAATAAGGTACAGCCCATCTCTGTACCCCAGACTTCTTGAATAAAGGATTGTGGATGATGGAGAGGAGGGAAGCTGGGAATTAAAAACTCATTGATTGCTTTGCACTTTATTCATATGCATGTGCATAATATAAACAATGAAAAATTCGAGCCGTGATACTACAACATAGATATATATATATTTTGTGCACCTGTTTTCCTTCCTTAGAAGAATGTACTTTTGAAAATCCTAGGAAAAATATGTATCCAATATCAAAGTGGCTACGAAGCATGTTTTTTAAAGAAAAACTGGAACACGAGCTGTTAAAGAAAGAAATTCGGAGAAGGTTCTTTTTGGTGAGGCTCTACAAGAGAAAAAGGAGAAGAAGAAAGAGAATGCAATATTATGAGACGAAAATGTTTCTCAAATTCGCATTCAAGGCAGAAAAAGGCAAAAGCTCTATCTCTTTCCCCATTTTTCCTCCTTTTGTTTTCCTTTTTTCCACTGACGTTTCCAACCAGGACGAAAGGGAAGCAGTGAGATGCTGATGCTGCATCAACTACCGCCAACAAAAAGAGCACAGCATCGATTCAGAAAGAGAGGCTTATGGCGTTTCTTTTCCCACTTTAAACACATATCCTATTCCGTTACCACACTTCATATTTGCCGTTTGTTGTTGATGATGCTGCTGCTGCTGCTTCTATGTTGCGGTTGAATCTTTCTTATTATGCAATAATGTTTCTACGCCATATATTCCATTTGAGTATGAAAACATACTATAGTACCGCACAGAGTGTACCCTTATAGTGCCACTGTTCTCTTAAAATTTATAGTGCGTACAATAAGATATCTTGTTTAACTGCAATCGAGATGGTATCTTTTTCAGAGTGGAAAAAATAGGAAGCCACTTTTTCCCCTCTGTTATTTAAAATAAATTTGTGCCGTATCTTACTACATTAGATGCTAATGTCATCTTTTTGGAAGAAATTTTAAGAATTTATCGCAGCAAACAAAAAACATAAAATGTTATTTTTTTTACGTTGTGCACCACCCGCTCATATTCAGTTTCTCGGTGTAATTTTGGCATGTTCATATAAAAAAGGAGCTCGAGAGAAGTGTGTGCGGATCCGTGAGATAGCACACAAAAGGGGTATTAACCTAGTACTTTAGTTTTTTGTTCCCCATTGTCTCTCATCATCATGTAACAAATACCAACCATGTATTCATTTATGATGATAATATGTGTAATATTCTATTATTCTATTCTTGTCCAATTTTTTTACATTCGCCTATTTCCTTCCATTAAAGTACTTCACCACATGATGTTTTTTATAACTGGTTTTGCATAGTTTTATAAGGAGTGTAAAACGAAATCAAATGAAGAAGGAAAAAATACGACAGAAATCAACAAAACTGTGAGAGAAAGCAAAGGGGGTAGAACGCATTTTAGAATGAAAATGTGCCACATATGCATGCATCCAACTTTTTTCTTCCTTCTCCACATCTACAAACTACGACCGTTATATAACGACGATGTATTTGCGAACCACCAGCAAGAAAAAAGAAATTTTTTCATCGAATTCCGTATTCGTTTCCATTTTTGCTGATACCTCAACATTCTTTATTTTACAAAGGGAAACCCCAAAGCAAGCAAGATCGAGCAGAGGAATTCATACATACAAAAATGTAAACACATATGAGATGCACAGAAAGTATAATATTTTTCACCTATTTTTTGCTATAAATTCTTCTATTAGAATAACAGCTACTTGGTCATACCCAACATTACTGCTAGCATCACCGCCATGATGTGTAGCAGTGATGTTGGTTGTTAGAATAGTTGATTCTTGAAAACTACTCTAGTGCCGTTACTGTTGCTCTATCCAGGAGAAAAACGCGTTGCTGTTACAACAACTATCGCAACTATCTGACTCACAAGAGCACATGAAAAAAACGAACTAGAGACCAAGTCTTCCTCTCTCCGAGGCTTTTTACACCCAAATTGAACAATTCTCAGTGCTAGCCTACTTTATTTCTTTGATGTATGAAACTTTAATGATGATATTTTTGTTCCTTTCGTCTCTATTTTTTTCTTCACTTTCTCTTTCACTCTGATTCTCACTCTCCATGTAGGTTTGTGGTGGGAGCTACAATGCCTACTAGTAATAGAGGGTTTTGCGTACCTACGTGTTCTTCCTAATATGATACTTTTCACATCTCTCTATAGCTGAAACTTGTAACATTCCATCTAATTTCTTCTCCAGCTAACTTTATATGGGATTTGTTTTGGAGGCATGTATGTATAACAAGACTGTCGATTCTTTTTAGACCTTTCCTTTCAATAGAGTAAATGATGTCTTATCTCCCTCCCTACCACCACACTTGTACATCCACGCTATACACCACATAACTTACTGACTTTACTGACAGAGACTATGAGTACACGACGACGAGTCAGTGAAGCCTCTAAGTGGACCAAGAAAACATGTTTCCGTTTCAGCCATCATCGCCATCACTGCCGCCACCACTACTCCCTACCTACCACCAACAGAAGAGAATAAAAAAAATTACAAGATTGCTACCGCTTTTGCTCTAGTCTCACGGTTTCTTTATAGATTTGTGCCATTTTGACTTTATATGCGCATACATAAATATATTACAAGTAATATAACGGGAGAAGAAGGGCGGTGTGTATCAGCAAATAAAGAAGGAACTGTTCCGAGGAACAAGACATTGATCTCTCACACTGCATACATCCCTACATGCACACTCTTAATATGGGAATGCATGTCGAATGAAATCATTCAACAGTAACAGTATAATGGACTACCGACACTAACCCACTACTCTCATCTTGCAGTAGTAGCAGTAGTGGCACTACAGGGCATCATCATCATCAGCACACTCCGCCGCCACCATCACTCTCTGAAACAATGAACAAGTGGCTCTGCACCACAAAACAAACTGCATGAGCTTTTCTACTTGTAAATTTTTACCAAACTTGTATCCAACTACTGCTGACATCCCTACTGCTTCAATATTCCTACAACTACCTACTCAACCAAATTTATTTTAATGTATCTTTTTTTCATTCTCCTTTGACCTCTCTCCTTCCAATTGCGCTGTTGTTAAATTTTTTATCAGCATGTTACCCATTTTACCTCTCCACCCACCTCACCTCGTTCTCTATGACATCGGTGTACATATTTTGTGACGGAAGGAAATCTTTCGCATTTCCTTCTTTCCCTTTGATACCTTGATTGTTCTGGAAGAAGAATTTCATGAAAGTTTCATGTGTCTGTGTACACACAGGGAAACACCGTTGCTCTCGTACAACAGAAGCTTGCCTTGTGAACTCGAACACATTTCATGGAATAAGTTTGCAAGGGAAATGAAGCTAAACACAAGGCCCATCATAATATAAAAGTTTTTGTAGGTACTGCATGGCAGAGAGAAAAAAGGTACAAAGGCACTTGTACATTTTAGTACCTAGCTACGTTCCCATTTGAAGGGATATCTATTATGCATATAGGTATACAGAGTTGCCGGTGTTATTCTGTGCTAGTATATTGCCTTCCACCAAACTTGCAGTAATGGAGAAGGGCGGTTCAACGACATCTTGTTTCCATATATATAGGTAGTTGCAATATATTTTTTAATATATTAATCTATCTACAGCAATTCCATCTCAGGTAACAATTTTAAACTCCAATTTCCGCCTTGGGATCGACAACAACTTTCTTGTCAGGTAATAACAAGCTACTGCGTCAACTCTACATTTCAATTGAATGGACGAATGTTGTCATCTAAGCAATACAGTCGTATAAGCAAAGAAACAATGGAAGACTACACAATGATGATGCCCACAATAATGGCCGTATTGATAGATTCCTGAGAAAAAAAACTTCAATTGCCTTTTTCTCTTTCTGACTTGATGGAAGAAAACTGTTAATGTAGTCTTTCCTACAAATTTAATATACACTAATCGTTAGCTCGATTACAAAAAAAGATGTGGGAAATTGCAAAAGAGTTTCTTTTTTTTTAAATAGTTTTGTACATATCGCTCACCCGGGTTTGTAAGTTTGTGGAGGTGAAAGTGAACGAAGGAAAAAGGACAGTGAGAAATTCACTCTCAATATAAACGAATCGTTAACTTTTCATTTTCAAACAACTATGTAGTAACTATAAACTAACCTACCCATGCATGCTTTGTACTGAGCAACTGAAATATAATATATCGGATGTATCTTTTGTATCAATTATGCATATATATTTTAAGTCTAAGTCAAGTTATACTCTTCAAGAGACAGTCTATAAACGAAAGAGTTTCGACACCCGTTTTCTCTTTTTTCTGGTGATATACTACCACAAGCCGAGAAAGGAGAGCTTACAACTTGCTGCTTTTCTTCTGCCGTAAACATAGATTAATTTTACTCCATTTTCTTGCCTTGCACTACTGCTGTCGATTTGGCTGCTTCAAAGAAACAAAACTATAATTACCAGTATATACTCAATATACGTGTATCTTCACAATATATACCTACATGCATTGTGAATATACATTTGGGTTTGGGAAGATACACATAATGGGGTAAATATTTTTCCCGTGACGTGAAATAATAGGAAACAAACAGCAAACTCTGTTTCTGTTTGACTGTTTGTAATTCGTTCCTATTCACTGTCGTTTGTCGACTTTGCTTTCTACTAACAACTTGGAAAATTGACGACAAGACATAATACATAAATATAGCTCACAAACAGCGATGAGATCATGACGATGGGTATGCGATGATGGTGTTGTGTTCCTGTACTTGTTGTGCTAATGTTTTTAATTGAAATGAATTGTAATGATGTCACCAATAGGACAGACTCATAGTTACAGAATGACACCAAATTTATATATACCTTGAGAGGGAGTCTCAAGTCTAAACATTTGATGTCAGCTCAGTCGTAATAATTGTATGTAAGTGATGAAAAGTTCACAGATAAATGCCACGTTCCCGTAGAAAATTTAATCAAACTTGAGAATGGTTTTTGTAATTTTCTGCTGTTTGAATTTCAAGTGTATACAGTTGGCTATGACAACATTCTTCACAGTTGTACATGTTCCTTTGCTGTGACAGAAGAAAATGAACTTATTTAAATAGAGAAGACGCCTCTGACTACTTTCCATTATTAAATAAAAAATAAAAAAAATAAAATGCCCTCAATATCTTTTACCATTGGCATAACATCCAATGTTCACTCTCGCAGATGCACACATCTTCTTTACATTTGATTCCTCATCTTGTTCCGTTTATACGTCTTTTCTTTTATGTTGTGCTATACAATACAAATATGCATTTGATCATACCTTCTGCACTACAGCTCCACTTCTCCTTTTCTCTGAAATATTTCCCAATTTTCCAAATTCTAGCCGCTCATGGCTTTAGTTGGAAACTATGCATTCACTTTCTCTACTCCAAATACTAACTCATTTTCTCTCTCCCTTTCTACCTAATATTGATTATTATGGCGGTAAAACTTTTCTTTCCTGTTTCTCTTGTTAATCAGTTTAGCAGTTACAAAACACAAAGCTTCATAAACTCTATGAAGTACAATACAGGAAGCTGCTCAAAATAACTCAAGAAAGGACTTCATTGTACTCCATATTACAATACTACTATTCTCCACTACAGCAACAACAGCCACTACTAATACTCATCTCCCTCTCTCTCTCTTTCTCCCTCTTATTCTTGAATAATAAATCTGTGAAAAGCTGGTTCTAGGAAGATCGCCATAGGAAGATTGTTATGTAGATTTTCTGTAAGAGTAAAGAGTGTCTAACATATCGTAACAGAAGATATATTGCCAGCTATGTACATAAATTCCTACCTTTTCACATTTCCCATTCTCTCATATTTATTATTATTCTCACAAAGTTTTAAACAACTCTTCATTTCAGGAGTTGTATGCACATATGCAAAAATCGTAGAGAATATCATCAACATCTTCTTGTTTAATATTTTCTCTCCAAACTGTGAAAACAGAAGAAGATTCCTACTTCGAAGATCCAATACAAAGCAAGCATATTTTTTTTCTTATTTGCGCATTCTTCCCCAGTTTTCTTTCATAACTTGTTACTTGTTCCGAGAGGATGGTGATGAGGACGGGTAGGATGCAGTGTAATGAAAAGGGAATATTTTGACAACTAATGAAGAACCATTTCCCTTCATTCAGTTGCTTATTCATCTGTTCATTTATTCAAATTTCCCCGCTTGATTATCATCTTCTTCTTCCTACTTCATCATCATCATCATCATCGTCATCGTGATCATCACAGACAAAAAACTCTTTAAAGTAGAACAATACAGCCATCACAGGGATTCCTTCCTGCTTTTCTCTTCAAATATGCATGACAGACATTCAAGCATTTTGGCCGAATACAAAAGTGATGATGACGATGATGAACATCCTCATCATGATATGTAATAGTACACACACACTCTCTACCTTTGTCCGAGTATAATAGCGAGTGAAAGTCTGTTGATGAAATTTTTTCCTCCTTCTGACATCAGCATCATCTTCACAACCAGCAGCAGCATGTAATAATCAAGCTAACGTTCTTCAATGAAGATTTGTAATATGAGGATGGATAATAATAAAGGAAAGTATGATAAATAGAAAGAAAATATGGATGGAAAGGAAATGAAGGGTTTATTGATCAGTGTGTTTTGTACTAATGAATAGAGTCATTATTACACAACACAACAGCAATACCACCATCACCGGCTCAGTTTCATCATCAAAAATATAAACACAAATCTCGCACACCAAATTTCATTCCACCGTGCAATTTTCAACTTTTATTCTGCTCTTATAATGGTTCCATGGCTTTTCCCCTAATGATTGTATACACCCCAAAACCCAAGTTGCATCACAATCCTTTCGATCTGATTAGAAGCTTCTTTCTCAGTTAGTTGGGCGCTGTATCTTTTTGTAGACTGGTCCTTCACCGTGTGCCTGTCCGTGTGAATGCCGTTCTTTTAAAAGACAAAATTATTTCAATATGATTCGATGTCGGATGTAATCTGGTTTCTTTCAAGAGTCAGTACCAGTCATCATTGTTCACTCTGTATTCAGATGAGTGACTACTGAAGAACACACAAAGGCGTCCTTTATGAATTTTCATTTTCTGCCTTATTCATCCATTTAATGGCCCCTTGTAATGTCCTCTTATGTAGAAAAAACAAAAGGAGGCTTATGTACACGAAGGTTATATACATTTTGTTGACAAATTCTGAAGATTCCAGTTATTATGAGAACAAGTACACACTTGAGCAGGAAAAGGAAAATTAGATGATGATTGTGTAAATATAATGAACAGCAACTCCAAACTTTTCATCATGTACATTACAAGACTGTGCACAGTATGTTGGACTACATCTTCTATTCTTCCTTGTCCTTCTTCTCTCAATGTCCCTGGTTTTCGAGGGAGGCTTCATTCCATTATATTGCTCCTACTTTCTCATCCTTGGCGAGCACTTCAGAGAGCTGTATTATGAGCAATGATGACAATGATAAATTTTGAAAGTGGGTCGTCTTCCAATCGAAAATATGGTATTCTCGAGTGCGCTAGTGTATGCTAATGCAATTCAAAGTGTCAAGACAAACACAAGTATTTTGCATGTCTAATCAGTTTAATGCAATTTACATAACAATTTGATCAAACTTTCCAACAATGCTCTCAAAATAAGTGAATCAATGCTGGAAAGTTGCATAATTCATTATGGTTTTTCTTCTTTGAGTGAGCTTAACATGGAGGATGTGTATTATAGAAAATTCGGGGGGAAATGATATTCAAAATGTTTGAGTACTTTGGCTCTACTACATATTGACTAAAAGTTGCTCAAGTAGTTATACAGGTTTTAAGAGACATGCATATTTTGGAACTGCTGCTCATCCATTCATTACTGGTTTCGTCTTGTCTGAGCCCACCTATTTCATTTCCATGCTCAGGATTGAATTACAAAACAATAATTTTTTTATTCACACGCAAAATCTATCATTTGCTTTGCCCTCAGTACGAAAATACATGTTATAGATCTACATACATTGCTTTTCAGAATTCTGGAAATATAGATATCAGCATCAATCCAGGTCTGTATAGCTTCTATATTCACATGGAGCAGATGGGAAACGGGAACTACTTTGAATTACTGTAATCAAGAATGCAGTGGAGCCTGAAAAGTATGTAAATCTTGCTCAGTTTCTCTCCATTGCTTGGATGTGTCTACTTAAAGTTGCCACCTGCATGCTAAAAAACAGTAAATACTTGGAAGAGAAAAGAACGACTTTGTTTGATCCCTTCCCTTTTTCTTTCGGCTTTCATTGGAATAATTCCCTACTTTTCTGCTACACTATGTATATCCAGTTATAAGTTTATTGAGCTCATTGAAAGTGAAAAGCATAGATTTTCATAAAGGTTTTAAGAGTAGGACCACTATTACAACAACCAAACCATATCATTATCATCTCGAGTCGACCAACACCACAACTTATATTACTGCCATCAGCTTGTCTTGTCAGTGTCGTGGACGGAATGATGAAAGTTGAGGGAGATGGAGATTCTTTCCATTCTTCTTAGTCAGTCTTTCATGCTTACCTATGCTCGTTCACGCATACTTGAATTCAAGCAGGCATATTACAACTGGTGGAATCACATGAGCATGCATTCAATAAGTGTATGTATATATTCACCCAAGCATTCTTTCTATTTACTTCTTCATCCCTTTCATCATTATCATCATCGTCCTCGTCATAACGCCACCATGATCAGCAGCACGACAACCAAAAATCCATGAGTTTAATGGGCTTCATAATAGAAGGATCGACAGCCCAGGACTTTCCCAAAACTCATGGCTCACGTTGCTTGAAAAAGTTTAAGCTGTTGGTATCGTGATGGCACATTGTGAGGCAGCATTTTATGTGCATAAAGTTTTCGATGGCACGTCTAATCCTGCAAATTCCGATGAACTTTATTCCCCCTTTTCTTCCACTTTTAGCCCTCCTCCTGCATGATCATATCATATGAATGACTATGGGTTTTTGCCTACACGTCTGCTCTACATAAGTAGGACGACTGTGGATTTCAATTCCGACAACGAAATCATAATAAAGTAAAAGAAAATAGAAATGGAAGTAAATAGTGCCTATCTGGCAGCACAGTTAAACGGCTACCTTCTAACTTGTAAGTTTTCAATTCTTGAAAGCACTCAGATGTGCGTCATACCCAAACAAAGTTCAGCTTACACTTTCTCTGTCAATTATACATTTTTTCATTTGGATTTCGCTGCTTTGAAATAAATCACATGTAAAAATTATTTTCGAGACGTTTTACCACTACTTCGTTCACTGAACGTGCGAACTAACTTACAGGCAGAGAAAGTAAAAATCCGAACAGTTTACTTTCTTTTTCCCTCTCACGTCATGTCAGGTGTAAGCCATGTATAGAAATTCCATCCTTTATTTTGGATTTTTTTTCTTCACAACACAATAAAATAAGTGGTTGTGTATTGCGAAGAATAGACGGGAAATGGTGAGCCACGGTGGAAAGAAACCAAGGTAAACTAAACGGGGAATACGATTGGGAAAATGGGAAGAAGACGGCTTATTCTATATCAGTGCAGTGTTGGTGTCTCTCGTCCATAAAATAGCATTATGCTTCAGCACACACTCACAATAAGAGAGTACACTCTATTGAAAAGTAGAAAAGTGAGAGCTGTGGAGAGAAAGTGAGAGAGGCTGAAGCTGAGCTGCCGAGGCACGTCAGCCTTGAGATAGATTTATAGTACATATGTCACCAATATATATTGGAAAGGCATGTGTGAAGAAAAGAAGAAAGTGGGAAAAACCGATCAACTATATCAACATCCAGCCACACATACACGCACACAGATTATCCTTCAATTCTAGTGATGCATTTTGTGCACATCACACACGAGACCTGATTCTTCTTCGTATAGCTGCTCGCTCTTTCCCTCCTACACGCTTCTTCGTCTCCTTTGCGAGTCCTCTTTTATGCCGACTGTTAAAAGGAGATTAGCTGTTCTTTTATAACCTCCACCACACACCATCACCAGGGTAATACCTTTTGTGCACTTTTAAGCAGCAAAATAAAACCTTTTATGCTCGACAGACACAACTAACACCACCACTCACCATATACCTATATCCACCAGCTTAAATATTAGTATATAAAGCGAGAGAAGGAATTAAAGGATGTGTGCTAAAAAAAGACGATAGGAGAAGCAACTAAGACAAACACATGAGTTACTACATATAATGCACTGAGGAGACTAGGCCTTGGAGTAACATATTTCCCTGGCCTGTCCTTTGATTCATTCAGAGAACGCGAACAAAGACACAGTCGAAGGTATAAAACGGTTCATCATGATGTCACCGTACTCATTTAACCTTTCCCTTGAGAGTTTACACTTACACACTCATAAGCTGCTAACACACAGCATGTGAAAATGTGTGACAGATCATATTTAGTGTGGCATAATGGTACATGTGTTGTTGGGCTAGTTGCTTCCTGCCATGCTGCCATCATATACCACCAACAAAGTACACATAGAACCTGTCGTGTAAGAGGCTGGAGAGAGAGAGGTTCTCTAGTTTTAAATTTAAGTGGTTGCATTACCGGCGGGAGTGGTGGTGGTGGTGACGGCAAAAGTGATGGCGCTAGGTTGCCGCTGAGAGTACTAAACTATTCTGAGGTAGGGAAAGATGTGGATAAAACTTCTGCTAATCTTGTGGAACATATCTTCTTTTCCTCACACGTTGGGAAATGTTATGTGTGCATGTATTCTTATTTTTCAACATTATAATATTTCCAAGAAAGTTGGAAATGTGTGTGGAGAATATTTTTGGGAACATCTACCGCCAGTGGAGAAAGAAGCAGAAACTGAGGAACACTTACTCTCGGCAATATATTTGGGAAGTTAAACTTTCTACAAGAAAGCAGTTCAGAAGAGCATAGCAAAAAGAAAGGTAATAGGTGAGGTGGCATAAGAATCCTTTAAGTTTGGTTGGTCGATGTTGATGAAAGTAAGCTCGACTTGATTGCTTCTCTAGTAGTCTCCTGGAGAAATTAGACGTGGGTAAGATTCTTTACATAGGTATAGTCAAGTGGTATTCATATATGTGACTGTATTTTTCAGTGGATCCTACCGAACCATATAAATGATAACTAGATACGTATACAGTAAACATGTAGTAAAAATTATGTCCTTGAATAAAGATGACAACGATAACATGCTCACTACCACCCATCCTACTCTACGCTTCTTTAATATATTTTGCACTTTCAATTGCATTAAAACTTTTATCACTACCACCCTCTTTTCATTGTCCCCAAACTTGTATGCATGCATGCATCCCGGAAATTTGTAGGGAATAAAGCAGTATGTAGATACCTTATGCGCTATAAATCTACATGAAAGGAAACACATGCATGTTTTTTTCTCCTACTAAGATCGGACATATTGTTCGTTGATTATGTTCTCTTGATGGTGCCTGTCTGCACTTGCTCCCCAACTAATTTCATCTTCTCCGCGAAAAGTGTCTGATCTGCTGACTAGCTGGCTGTTAATATGAGTGAGTGCAAAAGTAGTTGGATATTTGTATAAGAAGACTTTTAATGACTCTCGACGTTCCATGTAATTTGTTACGAGGATGACTATATGACTCTTCCTGAGGGAAGTCCGTTATGCACACATTCATTTTCCTTCGGCAGAGTTCCGAAGATGACGACCGAAAAGCCATTTTCTTAAATCCATTTCCCCATTCAGAATCCACACACACACATTTCATAAATACGTAATGACTCACATCATCACGTCGTCATTCGTCGTTACGCTTTGTCCTGGCGAAACATAAAAACGTAAGTACTTACACGGCACACGACTATTACAAGAGTTTCTCCCTTGTAGTAATAAATACTTGATGGGACAAAGATGACGATGACGATGATGGCTTGTGACTGTACTTCTTTTCAACACTAAAGCAGCCACTTGTCACTTACTTTTAATGTTCCATATATTTTTTGTTGTTGTCACCGTCATCTTCTTTCTCGGAAAGGTAGCAAACAAACGAGAGAAAATATTCGACAGAATTACCTACTCTACTATTACTATTATACTTTTGCACTAGGAACTGGTAGTGGTAATAACGGTGGCTTACAAGTATGAGCACTAGAAATTTTACTTACGAGACATTCATTGTCATACGTTCCATTTCTAGCATCAAACACTTGAAAATACAATATAATATCGGGGAAATGTCTTCCGCCTACTTTCTCTCGACATTATTGACACTCGACAAGACAATTTTCTGCGGAATGACGACAATCTCTCCTCATGTATGTACGATTGTCATCACCGTTCCGTTCTTCCAATATTTTGAGCGTGTAGACAAAATATTCGATAATATATAGAAGTGTAGAGGAAGTTATGTAGGTAGACATGTATACTTGAAGTAGTAGTAGTAGGAACTACTATGATGATCCATGCACCACCACTAAATTCTAGTTCGATGAATCACATTTTGTGGTTAAAAGTACAAAGCGCGATTCATCATCATTGGAATAGGAGGGAGTTGCCGAATGGGGAAGTACAAAGATGTTTGTTGCTCCACACTTATTATTATTGTGCTGTTAACTGGAGTTGGAGGAATACACAAAAGAGTATATGACATGAGCTGAGAAGTAAATGAGGAGTCAAAAGGTAGGTTAGTTTGCTACATCCATAAAAAGAGGGCCCTACTTCATAATAAAGTTCTCAATCGTTTGATAGATCAAGCAACTTGTCGTTTTATTGCTAGTCTGTGCGATTTTGTACATTTAGGGCAGTTTTTACTATAGAATTGTGTTGATTTAAACAGTATTACGAAAGGTTGCATAACATGAAACTGAGCTTCTGTATGTTCGATTTTTACGCATACCATTGAAAAATGTTTCATACTTCAAATATTCTGTGGCTCAATATAGAATTTTGACTGTAAATAAATCATTTCGAAATATCATTTTATCTCCAAAAAATATTCCTTATACAAATCTTTCATACAGAGTTTGCACTTAATATTAAAAGTATCTGCATTTATATATATTTCTGACAATGGCAACGGAAAATATTTTGTATGCGTTTTTTCAATTCACTCCTTTAAACAATTATCACGATCTGCTTATCCTTTTTCGGCTTTAGTGAAGATGCTTATATTGCAAACGATTTATTTCTGCCAGCTAAGGTGCTTATTTTTGACGTACAAGTTGGTTTTGATGCAAGATAAACAGCATACCTATTTTTATCTGTCATCATAATATACATTACACAATGTGCATACAAGCCAGCAGTATATTTACAAGCAGCTTGACTGATTTAATGATATGATGTGCTATTATAAACCTGCATCTTTTATATGGGCAGCAAATTGCAGTTGTAATTGAATTTTCTTAAAATTGCATCGTTCTTTTCTCTCAAAATTTTTAATTTATTGTTTATTTACAATCACTACAGTTGGCAGATGCAGAAACCCACCATCACCACCACAACTTTGTTGTGATGGTGTGGTAGATAAAATTTTTGCTGTGGTTTTTGAAAGCCTTTTCGGGCTTGGTCATACCTGTCGATCAAAAGGAAATGATAAGTCCAATTCAGACGCAAGTCACTATGAAGCAGATTTTCTGTTATTGGTAGCAGAATTTCTACCTTACCACTACCTCAGGCGTCATTACGGAACGCATAAAACCGCCCATCTTTCTCATAATTTCACATTTTTCCTTTCCATTTAAGACGAAGAGAAAGACCTCCCTTTCCTATTTCTCTGGCGAGATTATTCTGTCCTGCATTTTCCTTTCTTCGCATATAAAAAATTGGAGAGCATTATAAGAGCAGCCAATTTTCTTTGTTTCCTCCACGCCAACATATTTCGGTAAAATTGTGTTGGTATAAGTGTGAAGCTTTTCTTAAAACATCCTGTAGTAAAAACACATTAGCTTGCGTATCATAGGCACAGTAGCATTCCAGATCTAAAATCAGAATTGTTGTTAAGGCATGCAAGTATATACATGTGTAGATGAATAAATTGGTGGCAGTATATTTATCTATTTCGATTGAATTGAGACTGCAACCATTGCCATTTACTACTGAGCTGCTCGTGTACTCCGTCGATATATTTATGTATTTATTATAATGCAAACTGGTCTTGATTAAATAGGCAGATGAAGAAGATTGCCGTAGAATTTCCGCTTTCCTTCTCATGACATGCCATGCATGCATGCGAGTTGTGCTCAAGTGCTGTGAACAATTTCGTAAAAGCTATTTTAGCATGAAAGGGAGAAAAGGGGAACAAAGGAAAGTAAGATAGAGAGAGAGAAGGAGAAAGAAAGAGTAAGAGCTGATAAGTTAAATAGCATCTGCAAGTATTTATTCGTCAATTTAGTTTCCTTTTCCTTTCTCTTTTCTCCTTGCCTCTTTCTCTCTTGATCGGAATCAGCTTTCTATGCAAGTAGGCTTGATAATATGTTTCGTTGTTATGAATATCTGTATGCATGTATATGTGTACATGCACCTATTCATAATATCTCTCTACATTCTTTTAGATTGGAGCAACAATAATTTGGAAAAGTGATAGAAACAATGGAAATTGTAGTTGCAGTTTTGCCTGTAGTTCCAACATGAAGTCATTTCATTTATGCGTACGTTCGTATTCTTATGTTTAGTTACAGTTGTTCCGAAAGTACGGAAGAATTATTTTTTGCAGCTCATGTGAACAGAGCAGTTGCCTTTTATTGCTCTTTGGTTGCAAACTGCTCTCGTTTTAACATACATTCTTTGCATTATGGATTTGGCTTTGAGAAAAAAAACATATGAGGGTATATTTAGGAGTGAAGAAAGTTGCTTTGTAGAGCGAAATTTAATTGTAGAATGCAAACACTATAGTATATGCAACCTAACTCTAATTTGTATTTAAATAAAAAAGAATGCCTCGAGAATGAATCAAGTTTTCAATGCTTCAATTGACCTTTTTCCCGAACTGGTAACTGTATCATTTTGTTATCGGTAAGCTCATCGTTTGCGAAATATCCGAAACTTCTTTCTTGTAGCTCTTGTGAGATTCATGCACTACAACGGCTCACTCTCTTCATAAATTTTGCTTTGTAATCAACCAATCCTTTTGTAATTACTATTTATTTATATTGTATGCTTTAGAAAAAATTTGCCAGTATACATACAAATTTAGGTTTCTCACCCTCGACAATACTGTCGAATTGCACAAGTATGCGCAGCTAATTTTTGCAAACCAATTTAAAGAGAGTAGGAGTGCTTAGTTTTTATTTGGTAGCAAGTAATTCAGCCTGCGCACTGTATTAATCAAAGCAATGAAATAGTATTTTGAAGAGAAACTAATTTCACATGTAACTCAATGTGACATCCAAGCGTGGGAGTACAGTGTCACCTCTGCCAGGATAAATAACAAAAGAAGCATGAAATGTGAATGCTGAGACTGTTTCTCTTATTGTTCAGTTTCATATTTCTCCAAATAACTGATTTGATACAATTTCAGATTAGTACTTCTCTTTTTCGTTTCACCCTTAAAGAGAAAATTATGAAAATGGCTAGAGCTATAATCATGACTGTATATTGCATTGCTGTAAATTTGTAAAGGATTTACTATGTCTTTATGTAAAGTAGACTACTCCTCCATATTAAGGTTCTCCTTCGCTTATTGTCAATGCAGAGAAAAAGAAGGATGTTGGATGACAGACAGTTAAACTAAAGCTATCGATCAGGACAATCCAATATTCGTACGAACTTTTTCTCGCCGCATTTAAGACATCGATACATATGCTCCTTTTTATTTTCTCAATTTCGCACAACTCGTCTAGCTGCTAAGTATATACTGTTCTCGATTCCGACCAACTCTTTTTTCTATCTGTTTTATGTGTAATACAATTCACACCTTCTTGTTTGAGCATTTTATTTCCTTTTCTTTGTAGCTTTTCCCATATGGCATCGCCATTTTTTCCTTCAGGAGTACCATATCGTCAAAGTAGATTTGATTGTAGTGTGTTGACGATGACTTTTTCAGCCCATTTTCTTATTCTTCTTTTCTTCTCAGTATGAATGCAATATGCATACATATTTTTTTCTGCTAACTTTCTCAGATGCTAATAAAGCAGTGAAAATCACTCTTTCAAAATGTCTTCTAGTGAAAGAGAAAATGAATATTGTTCACACTGAATGGAAACGAGACGGAGAGAAGAAAGTGAGCAAAGATTCGTTTCTTTTTTATTCGTTTTATTAGATCTCCCTTTTTATCTCATCATGATGATCACCGTCGTCCTGATCGTCATCATTTCTTCCGTCATTTTATCCTTCTACTTGCTGGTCCTGTTGGTTGCTCATGGAATAAGAGAGAATTCCATAAAGGCACACCAACAGCAGCGTTTTTATAGATTATCAGCATTTTAGTATCTGTCGTCTCTGTTCCTTAAGGGAATGTAAAATCCATTACTTTTGCTTCTACTGCTGTTCTTATTCGCAAAAATATGAAATTATTTTAAGACTGGATCCAAGCGACGTCAAAAAATATTTTCAGCAGTGGCTACTTGTGTGATAGCAATAAAATTGGGTAATACTCTGCATATTGTATGTACACACAGTATTTGCAAGAGTACATATTATATGATAAGGCGGAGTGATCATCAGGAAAGTAGTGAAAGTGCTACGGTTGGAAAATTGAGAGGAAAATAAGTATATTATCTTCCAAATATTATGCTATTTTTTGTCCCCCATCCCTTTTGCTCCTTTATTGGAAAGTAATAATATTCATCTCTATATTTTGATCAAACAGCATGCATTGCCCTCAACAGATTTACTCGTGTTTTTACGAGAAAGAAATTTTTCCTCCCACTTTCACATTTTTTATGTACGCTTTTATTGTAGAAGATCTATCCCATATTATTAGTTTGGCTCCGTCAGGATAAATGGATTTTTTCACTTTCAGTCTACATCACCTGAATGCAATCATCATCACCACTGCCATCATATGCCATCAGAAAATGAAAAAAAAAAATTATCACGCGGGGCTGCACGTACGTCAAAAGACGAAAAGTGACAAACCATCTCCTCAAATTACCATAAAAATGAAATCAGTAACGAATTTAGTATCATCACCTTTACCTCTGCACATAAAAAGCGAGCTATTATTGAAAAGCAAACTCAGACACAAGTTCCAGAATGGCGCTTTCTCCCTCTCTCTCTAACCGGCTTTATATATGCGTAAAGCGTATTAGGAAGTAACATGGTCACATAATATAGTAGCTGTGGAGTACAGAAAGTGTTATGATAAGAACCGGCGACATTTCAACACTTTCCTTGAAAATCTTCTATGCATTTAGCTGAGCACACATCCAGTGATATATAAGGAACGACGGAGCGCTTGTGAATGGCCGCGCTGCAGAGTTTTTGTGTGCAGATATATCACCCAATTTCATAGCGTGTCTGCAATTCATTTATTCCTCTTTTGTTTTTCTACTTTCCCCATTCCCTCTTTAGCTCCTTTCCACCATTCAGATACGACGAGGGCTAAGTACCAAGCACAATGCCGTTGAAAATGCTTAAATCTAACTCAAGTTTTCTGCTTCCCGACTCGTCCAACTGCAAATTCTTACTCGTCTTGGTGACCAAGCCATTTCAGCTACTCCATTCGCAGAATATTCTGCCATTGAATCTGTGTAATAAATATTTCCGACGTTAAATAATGACTTCCATTGTTATTGCAGTTGTATCCTTTCCCTCGTAAATATATGTACTACACCATAATTATATACAAAAAGCATACATACATTAAGATACATTTAACTTTAACTATATTTGTTTCTATGGTGCAGTTACAACTACATGCACACAAATCTTTTTCCACTTTTCTTCTATCCCTGCACCTCTAGACAATGAAAGCTTAGATTGCACTTTCCGTTTTTACTTGTTTTTGCAGTAGGTTTTGATTAGTGTGGAGCTACTGGGTATTCGCGGATGCATGCCAGTTAAGCAGTCAGTTGTTTCGCCATTCTGAAAATCTCTTTTTTATCTCGCTTCCAGCCTTCCATCCATTTACCTTAAAATACAGGATGGAATAAAAAACGAAATTGTAGGAAAAAAGAATTTATGACAAAATTCAGAAGAAAAGGGAAAATGAAAGGAAGTCGAAAATATATGTTTTCTATCTCATACGGAGATAAAGTGGAAGTGTGAGCGGGAGAGACAAAAAAGGAAAGAATGCAGAAATGGGAAATGATTGTGTGTAGATGATAGTTATTGTTGGGAAATATTTGATCACTTTTAACGGAGTGGTTTTTGACATATGCGCTTTATTACATATGTATAGAATTTTAAACTTTTTTCTGTATGCATGCCCCACCACCACTCCTCCCACTCCGGCTTCTTATGTGCGTACTACACCGTTACCGTTGAAAGCGTCATCCTTTCCTGTCACTTGTCGTGAGACTTTGCACTACCTACTGCCACTGCCACCATCACCACCACGACACACACACACACACAGCCTTCACTATTCCCTTTTTTGTTGCCAGTTGACAACGAACGAAGGGAGAATGAAACGCATGAATGAAGGGATCTACTTTTATTTTCTTCTTCAAAGTAAACTATGCAAACTACATACTTTATATTTACGACCATCTTACTTGATATATAGGCTAGATATACACTGATGTGTAAGCACTATTTGTATATAAAGTCTGCTCAAGAACAATATATTTTGTATCTAGACATACATCAGACGCACTGAAGCCTGTCACGGTGCTTTTGCCATTTTGACGTTAAGATGAGAAATGATTACTTCCATTTTTTTTCGTCTTCATGTGATGTGTCGCACCAAGAAAATGCGTAGTAGTTCAGTCACTCACTCAATCATATTGAGAGCGAGAGGGAGAGATGGCAATATGCAACAGCAAAACATAAAAAAAAACTTGTTCGTTGGTGTAATATACATGCATATTATTATAGTGTACACACTGGAAAAAAAGTTACTTACATTTTAACTTCCTGTTTATAATAATCTGGGATGTTGTTGCATAGTCTGCTTATAAATATATAATGCTCTTGTTTGTGTATTTGCTCGATATACACACAGCTTTCCTTGTAGATCTTCTTCAATGACAGGGTGGCACATTTATTTGCCTCCATCTTTTCCTCTTTTTATGGGAAACTCTTTGTGTCCTTGTACATTTACTACTGGTATTTGTATTTACCTATGTTGATGTTATTTGACTTTTATTATGCTCGGGGTTCTCTATATTTACATGCACTTCCTCTTTTATAATCCTGTTTTAAGACTTGCGAGTTACTCCGTTTCGTGAAAGAAAAAAATAGTCTGCTACCACTTTCATTTGCTGTATTCTACTACTCCTTGCTGTTTTACAACTTGCAGGAAAAAAGAGTGCACACATAAAGTGGATGTACATACTCACTTTCCTTTGGCGACGAATGAGTATCGTAATAATAGTAATAATAATGCGTCATTTGAATATTCTTAAAAATATTAACGTGGCCATGACAAATATAAAAGTAAATGGAGAAGACAGACACGCACTTACAAAGTTGACTCCTGCTGTTTTTATATTCTCTTTTTTCTCCTATCAAATGATCATGTGCACTTTGAATGGAAGGCAATATAGGTGAGTGGGAGAAATATAGAGCAGGAAAAGAAGAGCCAAGAAATGGATGAGGTATTCCCATATCACTTACCTTTTACACTACATATGTATATGATGCCATGTTTATGGTCGCCCATTTGTGAGCATTATTCCCCAAGAAAAAAATATACATACAGAGAGGGAAGGAGAGAGAGTTTCTCAGTGTAAGGTGCACAGAGTTTGACTTTCAAAAGGTAGTACAATAGTTTGGGAAACTCCATAACATAAAGTGGTGGTCGTATAGTGACAGTCATAGAAGAAGTAGTTGGAGCTCTCGGTTTACTGCTACTCTACTCTGCTAGTTTTACTGGAGAAAATCCATTACTCTAAACTATTATGACTCATTCATGAAACAAGTTTTCCCTCTTTCCACTCTTCCTTGTTGAAAACAGTGTTGGTAGTAGTGCTACTACCTCTTTGTTCATGTGTATTGAATGTTCTTGTATAGATGCGCCATCATTGCCGTTGTTCCCTTTCTACAGCTTTCTTGACGACAAATACCATTCATTCTATGCTTGAAAGCAAGAAAAGGTGACACTAGTGTAGTTGTAGTAGTAAGGTGCAAGTATTTTTAGGGCTCACCTTACTTCTGTTGTTACATCTTGACTTTTCCCTGACTTTTTTTACTGCTGTCACTATACTCCTTCCATTCAAGGTTGGTTACAAGAAGCGTCGTGTGGTGATGTTAAAAAACCTGATTCCACACAAGCAACCGTGATACTATAGTATTCAGTGTTCTTTCTACTATATTCGCTTTGCTTTCACATATAAGGTAGATATCTGAGGAACATTTAAGCATTATGTTGTAAATCCAGAAAGTAACACATTTACAAAAGATAAGGTGCAAGTATGCATGTACCCTGGAAAAAAAATATTACTGTGGTCGTGACACACACACACACGCAACGAGAGAAGAAAAGCAAGTAGGAAGTGAAACAGAAAAGGTGGTTGGATGGTGGGTTAGCTGGCTACTTTCACTTTCTCACAAACGATATGGTCGCATGATGCAGTAGCGTCGTAACTAGTTTTTTCTCTCGTGGTGGTGGTGGTGGAAGTAGATGAAGAACATAAAATGGTTATGTACTATGTAGACACATAAACTGCGTGTACAACTTTTTTCCTCAATCATCCTTGAAGTTATTTGAACTCCTTTTTTCCTGGTTGGTGATGGTATCATGTATGTGTGTGTGTACTCGCCCCCAGAGCTGAAGCTACTTGTGCGTTCATTCACTTATGAGAATTGCATATATTGCTCGTCATATACTGATGGTTATGGGATGGAGTGGTAGTCTCTGCATTTATGTGAATGTAGGCACGAACATAATATTTTTTGATTGTGTAGTGGGACAAGAGAGATAAATAAAAAGTGTAGCAATAGAAGTTGTTGGCCATGGTCGTCGTCGCAGAAGATACACTTTTTTGTTAGGGCTAGCGTTAAAATAAGCTGGTATGCTTATTTTTCTACTCTTTCCACTTGGATGCCTGACAAAAATAGTGTCGTTGCATTTTTTATGCATGCAGGTATCCAGATTCGTAGAGAATGAAAGCGGATGTTTGTGTTGGTTGTATAGTTAAGGCGAATTGTGTGTGGTGGTGAGTGATGCATGTTCACGTAGTATAGCGTGTAACTTTGCATTATCTCTGTGTATGTCTGTCTCCGCGTGCATTATTGTATATTGCCCAATTTCTGGTCCTGCATACGTTATGTCCTCTTATTTTTCTCCTCTGTCGCCGTTCATTGTCAGTAATTCAGTAAATCTATTGGGGTACCTTGTTCCGCTATGCTTCAACTACTTTCCCTTCTTGACGTGTGCGACTACAATGCTGGAAATAGCACACAGCAATAATAAAAAATAGCAATGTCTGGAGAGTCTCCATCCAAATGGGCATTCGCACATATGCGATGGGGTTAAAATGGTAGTTTTTTTTCTACAGATTTTTTATTCAGATTGGTTGGACACATTTGAACTCTTTTTTTATATTTCTTCCCTTTTCTTTCTCTTCCACTCAAGCTGTGCACAAGAGACATGACATTTTTTGTCTATTCTGCTGCTCATATACATAGATACCTACAATAGAGGGAAAGGTTTTTGTTTTGAGTGGAGGTATACATTTTGTTGGGAGTTTTATAGCTTGTCTTTCAGTTATTTCATTTTATGCCGATGCTCTACACTGCTGCTAGTACTTTCTCTCAATTTCTTTTTTCGAAGCATCAATATCAGAAACAGCGGGGAAACCAGAAGCAAGAATGGATGTCACCGATGTAAGAAGAAGATATAATGAAAAGGAAATACAGACAGTAGCAAATAATGTAGAGAGCGCATTATTGTGCAAGTAAAATAATGCATAAGATGTACAACATTCCTTTTTTATGGAGGATAGAAAGTGCTTTCCGCTGCACCAAGGAAAGAGATTGTAGCTGATAGAAAGAAAAAACACTTTACTCCTCTGATACCATATTATCCATTTTGTACCATCATCGTCATCGTACACGCTTCTTTCAGCTCTTAAGCTTGAAAATGGGAAATGATAGGGCCATATATTTTACGAAATATTGGTCATGTCATGAGAAAAATGGTCGAGATCTGGACTAGTTTTGCTTTTCAGACTTTCCACTCTTTGAGAATTATTTTTTTGCATGCATTTTGCCGGCCGTTCCTTTCTTCTTTTGTATATGGCCTATAAAACACTTGCACTTTTTCAGAGTGTAGCGATAGCAAATAACCAACTACTTTTTTAGTGTAGGAAGCTTCATGGAAATGATGATTTGCACTTCCTGGAAGAGAAGTAGGAATAGGTGGCAATAGTGTTCGCTCAAGCATATTTTTTGTTGTTTAGGATATGACAATGTCATATAGCCATTTATTATATAATTTGTTTGCCGGCGTAGCTATGTGATGAAAAAAGTTTTTTGTGTGCACAGTTCAAACACTACTAATTTTAGGTTCCCATGTAGCCAGTAAAGTGGACACAATACGTTCTACATGTCTGCCCTATTTCTTTGGATAGTAGGTTTAGGAACAAAAATGACTGCTCATTTATAACATTGGTGTAATAAAGTGCCAAAAGCATGCACTAACTTGTAGGCACTAGGCCAGCAGAGCGTTTATTATTATGCCCTGCTGTAAAACCAGTGGTGCCAGGAGTGCTGCTAGTATGAATTTGTATTTATTTTGGAAATTATTAGTTATCCTTGTCTGCATAAATTGTCGATAATATGGCCAAAAATGTTCAAAACGAGAGCATTTTTAGAAGAGTTATTATTGTAGTTTTGCTATGTTATGTTGGATAACCATGGCAAATTGCACCAACAGGACTGTGGTTGCGCTTTGTCCATATTATTTATTTTAAAATGATACTAAAAAGCTGTGGTGAAAATAAAAAATCCAAAATTATCACCTCTGTTTTTGAAATTTGATTATTGTGTAGCACACAACAATGAGCATAATTCACGCATTTGTGTGTACTGCATGGACAAATATAAACCATTATTCACAGCTATATGAAATATTCTGAATATGGTGAGCAGAATTGAGAGTCAGAATCGCAATAATAATAGTAATATGTTCGTTTGACTTGCAACTTGTAAACCGTTCTGTATATCTACCAAAGTGAGACATCAGCTTTCTCGTTGATTCTATTCGTTTCCTTCGATTTCTTTGGAATTGTGTGGGCGGGTAGAAAGATTTTTGTCCAGATAAAATCGACGCTTTGCTTTTATTTCTAAAGTTATCACATACTTGGACACGAGGAATGCAAAGGAAGAAATAAACTTTCTGCTACTTTTGTTTTTTTTTCTGTTCCTACTTTAAGTATGATAATTTTTTATTTGCGTGGTATCATTCCTCTGTCTGTATTGCTTTTATCCTGCGACACCTCATACTTTCCAGTTTGCAAGGGTTTTATTCTAATTTTCTTACGGCTATTATATACTTACTTTAAGCACTTTACTCTCCCGCCTTGCGGGCAGAGCTAAAAGTTTTTGCGCTCGTAAAGACGCAACAACTTTGTGTCTACCTATCGCCCCAACAATAAGGTAAGACGCCATTAGATTGTACGATGTACATTCAAAAAAGAACACATTAAAGTAAATGTAGCTTTGCACATTTCCCAAGTTAACGTCTCCCCGGCAAGGAGGGCATTTTTATCAAATGTCCTCATATTATGAACGTCCATTGGCTTTGAGTTAACTGTCAAGTCGTTGGTAAACTGTCTACGTTTCCGTTTGGTTTCCTTTGATACTTTTACACACAAGGTCCCTTGTCTCGTCTTACGCACACACACATACCAGTCCTTCTGGTTCGTCTGTGAATGTATTCTAGTTTTTTCTGAATGGATAATGCGACCATAATCAAGCCTACAATGTAGTGGGATGCACACACGCACACATCCACATACTCTCTCTCATATACACACACACCAATAAGACATCCTAAGCGGTACGTTTCGCAATAAGTATATCTTAAAAGCTTTCTTCCTTTTTATGTCCGTCCGATTTCCCCTTTCTCTCTTGTCTCGCTCACGAGATATCTAGCAGATAAATAGGCTTCCATCCATTTCAGTGACCCCTGCATTACTACAACTGCATCTAATCTATTTATATAGGTGTATACTTAAAACAGAGCGTTTTTGTATAAAACGTGTGTGCACACAGAGAAGAATAAGGAGAGAGAAACGTCGCATTGTTTGTTGCTACCAACTTTCCACCGCTCTATATACCATGACAACTACTACATTATTCTAATGTCGATAATATGCATAGCGAATGTGTATCATGAAGGTGAGTAGCGCAAAGTAATGGCAGCTATTTTTATGCCCATCTCTAATCAGATAATGGAATGGCTTCTTCGATTGCTTCCACTAGTCCAAGTGGATTCTTCTCTATTCATTTTTTTCTCCACTCTTTCCTCCTGTTTTATAGTTTCATCTTGTGTATGTACACATTTTTCTAATATATATGCCCATATCTACTTTTCCGTATGAGGATTGAATATGGGAAAATTCTGTGTATACTTTAGTGTTACTGTTCCCTTTTCTTCTAAACTCGCTTTCTACAGTTTCGCTTTTTCTTACCTATTTCGTTTTTTCTCGTTTTTATAAGAAAAAAAACTGCCAGAGTTGAAGCAGGCAATAATGGGAGCGCGCACCACAGCAGTAGTCTTCCTTGTCATGGCCTTAGCTCACGAGAGAGAGAGAGAGGCCATTGTCATTTCCATACAATGCAGTATGAATAAGAGAAGAGGAAAAATAACGTTGAAAAAAGAAACATTTCAAGTGATGGATAGATACATACATACTCACCCACCAAACTACCTTCCAAGCGGTGTAGTGTCTGGGGGAAAACGAAAATTGTACAATCACAATGTACCTAAATAAATATAATAGATAAGTTTATTCTCATTCCCATCTTATATGGACACGGACTGCTGCTGGTTGGGATACACAAGGCAACTCGCCACACCATCAAATAAGGTAGTTTTCTTTCCAAACTCTATCTCACTTCGTGCGACGACACAAGGAGAGAGAAAATATATACTGGTGCATATGCATACTCGAGTAGTAGAAGGAATTGTGTTGTGATGGTGATGGCAGAAATAGTAGTAGTTGCAGTCATCGCTATTGAGGATGAAGGAAATAGTAGCAATTTTGATCGGCCTCTCTCTACCTTTGCAATTCCAACTTTAGTTGGTTTTCCCCTTAAAAACGGGCGAATAAATAAGTAAGCAGGAGCACATTCCCAACACACACACATGTTTCGTGCTTAAAGCCACTATCTTTTTGCATGAATGTGTGTGTGTATGTGATGTGCTGTGCACATGTACGCGATATATATTGTTAAGTTTCTTGAAGCACACACTCAGACACACTTTTGGAATTATATAAACGGAGTAGTGTGTTTCTATAGCTGGAAAAGTTGTAAGCTCAAAGACGCAGAGCTGTTTTGACTCTTCTTTTTTTCCTCCTGACTATATCCAACTATGTGTTTTCCCCATTTTCTTAATGGCAACTCAGGAAAAAAAGTTAAGGAAGAAACTGTTCTGCCATAAAATCCTGGATAGCCAAGTAGAAATTGTTGAAAGAGTTACATCGTACGAACCATATGGACTCACTGCCACATGCACAAAACATTTTTTTTTGTAGATTCTTCCTTTTCTGCCCTGCATCGATGCATACATGCCCAAAGTAGTTTTTGCACTGGATATATCTAGATGTGTACATATTACAGAATAAGTGTGTATCCATAAAGGCCATCACCTACATCAAAAGCTACTACCACCACACACTATTACATTAGTCCAGTCACTGCGTTAAAAAAATGGAGGCAAGAATTGTACTTTTTTTTTTTTTAAAAAAAGAAGAAAAAAACGAAGAAAGTCAGAGTTGGAATTGGAAAAGAGGACTGAGGAAAGACAGGTGGCTTGGTTCTCAGGTGAAGTTGACGTGGTTCTCACACCGCCATCCTACCTACACAATCTCACAGAATATTTATGTGGCAAGATCAAATCTTACATTTCCCCCTTGGTCGTTCTACAACAACTATCACCATTACTCCTACTACAACCATGCATTTCTACTAATACATGTACTTATCAACACGGTGATGTCTGATGCCTTTTCCATTTTTTTGAACTTGCCAAGTGCACAGTTCTCAGCTTGACAGTTTACCCCAGTTTCCCTTCTCTCTCTCACACACATCCTCTGTTTCTCTTCATAACTCTCATTTCTTTCAGTTTCAAACACACTACATTTGTTTTGATATCCTACTTAAGCATGTATGAATTTAATCAGAGTGAAAACGTATAAAAAATACAGTACTTTATTATGTACTTTTGTACTTTATTTTTCCTCTTTCTCTCTTCCCCTCACAAACACACTTTGTCTATGATTTTTTTGTTCATTTCAAAAAAATGTAATACGCTATCATCATTTTTAGGCATTCACCCGTGTATAACGTATGAGCGTTTCTCTAACAAGTAAAAGAGCAAGAAGAGAGAGAGAGAGTGTGTGTATGCCTCCAGTATGAACCTTTCTCGTTATGTTTTTCCCTCTCAGTCACCATCTCTCACTCTTTTTTTACTATGTTAACCGGGTAAGGAAATGAAGATACCGGATCAGTAAACGGAACAAGTGCGGTGGTCGTGGTATGGAGGTTACCGTATATATAGTAGTCCTCTTTTACTTTTGTATTATTTCTATCTGTCTGTGGGAGTAAATGTGTGTGTGTGTGTGGTAGCGACCAAACAAATGGGTTACATATGCTTATTGCCCTCGTAGTGAAATGCAAAGAGACAGGGTAATTTTGCGGAAAATGTGTACAGCAGACTCCAGCGGAAATGAAACTGATGGCCAATATAAAGGAGAGACAGACACATTCCACGTATAAAAATCATAAAGTCTGCATATTATATTAGACGCATGGATATATGCAGGCATACTATACCTATATATGTGGTAGCATGGAAAATGTATGTAGATATGTTTTTTCTCCTTTCATAATATTAACTTTGTATTCATTACGCATTCTCTTTTCCCTCTTTTCTCATTCTAATTTTGCTTTTAGCAATTCATTCATTCGTACATTCTTTGCTTTTTTCGATATGAGTTGGTTTTCGTCTGTTCTCATGTGGGGAAGCCATTGCAATTGCAACTCTTATGTCATGGTGTACACTTGCACAATTGGAGTAGAGAGTAACTTGTGTGGAAAACAATAGATGAAAAATGTGACCAAACAGGAGCAGACGTACACGTTATGCCGCTATCAAAATGTCCATGAATGGAGACAAGATAATGAGGGTAATCCAAAATGTCGCTTCCAATTTTCATATGAAAAGGGTTTAATTGAATGATTGCCGTTGTTGTTCAAAATGATAGTAATTTAGTTAATAAATAATGGCTTAGTTATTTTGTGCTTGTATTGAGCACAAAATATGTTTCAATTTGAGCATTTATGTATATGAAAAAATGAGTTGAAAAATTTGTTCTCACCTGAATGTCAGTATTGTAAATGGACGATAGGACTTGTGACTGGTTCGGTCGGCCATTGGTTTTCCCCAAAAGTCATTAAGGAAAATCCTCCAAATTGGTGTGTGTCCTTTCACATCATCGTTAGTTTTAATAGCACTTAAATCATCGTGGACGAAATCACCCGGCAATGAGTTAAGATAGTTTGCAACGCTCACAAAGATCACAATCACGTAGATTTTCCAATGACTTTCGAGGAATCTCAGGGATGAGGATGATAACGAGGTGGGAGAGGAATGTGATGATAGTGTCGAGTATGAGGATGAATATGATCCAGTGCCGGCCCCACAACCATTGCTAGTGAAATGGTGATGATTATGATGATGCTGAGGACGAGTTTGGTGATGTTGGTGGTGATGATGATGGCCGTGACACTGGCTTTTGTCTGTACTATAGTTTTTGAAATGGCGTTTATCACGATGAGGGAACAGGAATGAGGACGAATCTGTAGAGGATTTGAAGTCTCTCTTGGTTGACGTGTAATGTCGTCGTTTAGCTCGTTGAAATGATGTCCCATTGCGACCAAACGATTTCCCAATGCCCGCACAACAACCTCCAGAGTTGGCACTAGAAGTGGTACAATTGGTGGTGTTGTTGGTTGTAGTGGTCCTAGAGCACTCCTCATATCGAACCCCACCATTTTTGCAATTGCTGCC
>JAQIXX010000601.1:0-53471 GCA_034700605.1 Willowsia nigromaculata | reverse complement strand
CTTTATTTTCTACTTTTCATAGAACTTAAATACTTTTGAGTGTCCAGCGTTGAAAACTTTGTTTTTGTTTTGTTTATCCCTGTTTGATCTCGGGTCTCGACTAATCCCTCGTTTCATAAGCAAAGGTGGCGAGAGACAATATAAAAGCTGCATGTGAACTGCATTAATATCAAATCTAGGAAAGGTCAAGGGCCTCTATCATTTATGAAGTAATAAATATGCAGTTTGTCACAATGCCCCGCATGATGCCAGGTATTCAGTAACGGCACAGATTTCACGAAGATTGACAAACAACGTTTCATGGATTTATTAGATAAGCACTCTATTTTTACAAACTTCCTCACTTCCTATGCATATCGTTTTAATATACTGAAAATCTTAATTATGGTTTATACAAAAACAAGTATGTCTGCTCTACTTTGATGGTGAGGATTTGACCAGCATTTCTGCTCAATTGAAGTTAGATTGGTGTTTCTGCGTACTAGGGGAAGTGGAGTAGCAACGTAGTTTCGTAATGACCAAGCCAACTAACAAGAAGAGAGAGAAGAAAAGATATCATCCCGACACAACAAAGTTAAGTTACAACTACAACACATATTATCATGAAATTAGTTTAAGCGTGAGCTTGCATGATAAAATGGTCATTCTGGCGGAATTCAACACTGGAAACAACGAAAGCGCTGAGTGATAAACAGATGAACGCACAACAACTTAACAGCGGTTATTTTTCTCTTCCTCTTTTTATTAATTTCCTCGTTGTTTGAATTGTTTGACGTGAATGAAGAGGTGTTCGCAATTCAACCGTGAAGATTCGAACAAAAGGGCTGCCAATTGTAATAAACCGCTGTAAATACGATATACAGACGCCGCTTTTGTATCAATAATGAGCAATAATGATCATGAAATATGATTCATGACGATATTAATTTTGTTCGACTACGATAAGTGGTGTTGAAGGTGAAAAAATTGTTTTTTGCAATATCCGCCAGAGGGATCTATGTATGCAAAAACTGATTATGGGAAAGTGATTTACTCGTCAAGGCCGTTCGAATGATGTATCACAAACCATATGTTGTCATTTGAAAAAGTTTATGACCCCTGGGGGGAAGGGTTGACCAATTTGGCTGAAATTCAATAGGATTCTGTCCTAGGTCCTATGGGTCACTATATCAAATTTCAGCGAAATCGGTTCAAGCGTTCGGGAGTTATCGTGTTGACAGACAGACAGACAGACAGACAGACGGACAGGCAGACAGACAAACATGACAAATTCAATACTTGCTTTCGCATGCTCAAGTAATAATCTGATATGAAGAAGATTGATGATTAGTGATGATGAGTGAGAATGTATCAAATTCGAGCAAGAATGTTCAAACGAATCATACTGCTTCAGAATAGCCGATATATCAACTCTACCCCCATTTACGCTCTGCTCAAGAATATGACATGATGACATGACACTACTATTACATTACACTCTGCTTGTCACAAAGAGAAAGATGAAACATTCTATTCGCAACTAAGGATGCATGTAATGTAGCGAATCTTTGACATTGTGCCTACAGGGATTTTGCGCAATTGTCATTCGTAAATTTTACTAAACGACTCCTTAAAGTTTTAAAGATGGCCGTTAGTGCCCATCTTCGAACTCATCCAAGCCAAGCTTACGCCATCAGAAACCCATTGCAAAAATCAGAATTCAAAAATTCGCTTTCGTTCGAAAGTTATCGTGCTAACAGACAGACAGACAGACAGACGGACAGACAGACATTTACCCACCCCCACCATCATTCTCCTAAAGTACCAGTTTACACTGGCACTTAATAAATTCTGTATCGACCAATATATTTTTCAATTTCAGCAATAAGTTTTTCAATGACATACATGCGTTAATAGTCAAGCATCTCACATAGCGTCTGAGTAATTGAACTGTTTACGTAGTATTGTTTGTACTCCTTTATGTGTAGATGAATATATGCAGTTTATCTTTATAATTGGATGTTGCTTATTAACTTGATAGGGGTACAGAGCTATTCATGTACTGTTAATTTAATTCTTTAAATTAAATTGCTAAGGACAATTTTGGAACGCGAAATTAATTTACGAGAACAAACATTTACGATATTAAACAAATGTTAAATCCTTCAGTGTATTCTTTAGAGTTCCACAGACAACCGAGTTCTTATCGGTTCGCACGCATATCTTATCAATAAAACCAATTTAGAAATTTGTGCATAACGAAGAATATAACCAAAAAATTAATTTAATCCTTTCTGTAATTGTTGTGCCACCGTAGTGTTGTCATAATTGTTGCAAAACCAAAATAGTTTTTGCAATCAATATTTTACACTTGAATTACAAAACAATAATTTAGCTTGCTTCCAAACATATTTTTTTCGATATTCATCCAGATTTGCTTTTTAGTAACAAGCAATTAAAATAGACCAAAATAGTTTGCAGTCCATCATTCTATTTTCAAAGCCATCTAATTAAAAATTTCCGGAATTTTTCTTTATACAAATACGATAATTAAAATGGTATGCTATCCATACACGAGCATTCACTGCAGTAATAAGATTATATATAACATGCAAGACACTTAATATCAGAGAATTTAGAAAAAATTGCGTAACCTATGAGCAGCTGACAGATGTAAACACAGAGCTTGTCTGTAATTTTATTTTAAATATTTTAAAAATTAAATGTAATAACTGTAAATATAAGAATGTAAATATTACTGACTATTGAGAAAAAGTTAGTGATCATAACTAAAGTGTCATAAGTTAACTGATCACCAGTAAACACTAAGTTATGGAACGAAAAACTTCAGACCTTCAGACATCGGTCCCACTCTGGGCTAATCCTGTTTGAGCCTGTGAGTGGGCTTCTTCTATGGTAATAAAATTCCATCTTTGAAGAGCCTATTCTTACAGTTTAGATAGAGGTACTGCCGTATGATCTTTGACATTTTCCAGTTAAAAAATCTGGATGCTGTAAAAATAACCTTTGCTCAACTATGGGAGACGGTGATGACGACAGTCCACCTCCAATGGTGGTAAATGAATTTCTCACATCTGCTGCACATGCGATTCTAACGTCAAAAACTGTAGAAGAAATAGTTCAGACTTTTTCACTCTTCTATAATGGGGCAACCATTCAAATGGCCCGTGATGACCTTGAGAAAGCCAAACTTATAGTAGCTCCTGCTCGATCTAAGTGAAAGGACTTCACAAAGATGCATGTGAAAACTTAAAAAATCCGTGACTTAATTGAAAAGCTAAATAATCTTGACCGGAAATGGATTACTTTCCCATTTGTTGCTCACATTTGAAAAATGATATGCTATGTAGATGTAGGCCTCACTGATGCGCTTCAACTACGAAATAAACTCAGAACAGTCCAAACAAAACTCTCAGAATTAGAGAAATCTCATCGGGATGTCAAATCCATATCAGTGAAGGTAGACAGCATATCACAGTGGACGAACAAATCAAAACATGTGATGTCTTTCAGAGATATAGCCAATCGGAGACCACTGAACCCAACAATACCAATACCAGTCAATGACAAGCCGAACACTCCATTTTTTGCCAATAACCACAATCTACATTCGATTCCATCACCTGCCTCAATTACCCCGGGCTAATCTCAGAAGAACCCCAACCCCTGGGGAACGGTTGTGAACAGAAGAAAGAAAAAGTTTCAGACTGAAGGAAGATCCGAACCAGCTATCCTCAGCTGCACATATATCCGCCCACTCAGGTTTTTTCTTACACGGTTCAAGGCGGGAACCACGGAGGACCAAGTCAAAAACTATATCATGATGGACCGGAAGTGGAAGGTTTTAGCAGTTGAGCGACTAAAGACCAAATTCAACACATGAATTGTTCAAACTAACTGTGAACAAGGACGGCGAGGAAACTTCTGAATTTTTCAAGAATGAACACTGGCCAAAAGGAGTGCTGGCCAGAGACTACATGGAGAAGAGAACTGGACGGGCGGCTGACCTTAATGCGAACGTATCCAGATATCGTATTATTAATTCTCATGGCAACTCAGTCCATATAAATTCTAACTGCGAATCGGGTATAAACCCAAGATCCCCACCATGGAGGCGGTAAAAATCATGACATGGAACTGCCAAGGGCTTAAATCAAATGGCTCGTGGCTAAAAGATGAAATCATTAACTATTGTCGCAAAACCGTTGTTACTCTATGGTGGATGGGGGAGCTTCTCACATCGCCTCCTGTCTTGGCGCGCTGGAGAAGCAAGGAAATCACATTTTTCCAGCGGTGTGCTCACCACCTCATCCACAATTCTCTTTCTACACACTATTGGCACTTGCAAGCTGCTGCTCAACACAACAAGACAAGCCTAGAGTTGGAGGTGCTGGAGTTCCAAGTTTGGACGACGCCTACCTTCATTAATATTTAATTTTGAGCTTTAATTGCTCTTTAGTTTTTTCGGGCATTAGCCCAAATTATTGTTTTCTTTTCTGTGTGTTTTTTGAGTAGAATAGGCACGTGAGGAATAAAAATAAAGTTAATTATTCCTCCTGCAAGTCACCTACTCTACTTCTCGTTTATTTTGTGCATCCTGTAATTAACGGTGCATCTAAAAAATTGTGCATTTTGGAGTGGTGGTGTTTTCCGAGCATTTTTGTGTGCCTGACATTCAGCAGTGCATTTCGAGTAATTCATTCAAGTCATTTGTGGTCCTGTGATCGAACCTGAGCGATTGTTTGATTGTAAGTGGGAGTTAAAGTGAAAATTTAGTGATTCTCAATTCGCCCCGACGTCCCCCAACAACCTTGCACCTCCCAAACATTTGCAGTTTCTTTCGAAACTTTGTTTTTAACTGCTTTATGGACAAACTACATCCTTTAAAATTGCGATGATCATAATCTTTAAAAGCTCATCTATATTTGATCTGAGAATAAAGTGCTTGAAGTCTAGTAAGTATTCTGTCTCAAAGTCGTTTCTGGTTATCCCTAAAGGCAAAATATAATCGTTTAATTGTATTGTAATTTGACTACTGTTTATGATTTTTGTAAAGTTTTGAACAACTTCTTCCAAAATGGTGGAATATGGTGTGTTTTTACTTTCAGTTTGAATTCGAGTAATAATGCTCGGCTGTGGTAGACAGATGTGCAGATAGTATGGATTGCAAGGGGGAAACACGATCACATCATTCATCGAATTTCCTGGCAGTCCATTATAAACTATGACAATATCAAACCAATCTAGCCATGACACTTTAGACAATTTAAGGGATTCCCAGGACTGTCGTTTTTCGAGGACAACGTGTTTAAATTGCAATGTATTCGCTCCTTTTTCGTAATAATTATCTTTCCATGTGTCATACAATACATAATTGAATGTTCCTCGGGATATCATACCACAGGCTGAGGATTTTTGAAATTTTGGTGGAAAGAGGTACACGTGGTGCTCGTGATTCCAGGGACGACTACTTAAAGCAAATTTTGGGTGATTCAAGGTAACAGAAAATGGTTCTGTTATGCTCAACAAACTTGAAAAGTTTCTGTTAAACTTCCAGGTTTTGCTTTCGATTTTCTTCGCCAATTCAAAAGGAATAATCTCCATGTTTGAAGATACGGAACCGACGATTTTCCAGCTTGTATTTACAGTGAATTTGACCGGATAATAACGTCTTAATACGTAAGGTGTTTGTTTGTGAATTAGGTTGACTAAATGAAAAGTGGTAATAACAAGGAAGCACGATTTACACAATGGAATAATTGCACCTACGTCAACATCTGATACAGTGCTATTATTCAGAATCAAAGCTTGACATTCCTTGTCCAAAGGTTTCATATCTAACACTTTGGTGACGTCAATATAAGCAAATGCTGTTTGAATGCAAAATTCCAAGAAAATAAATATAAATATGTTTAAATTTTTATCCATTATGATTGTGCCTGTTCTAGTATTCATGACTGTACAAAAATAATCAATTTGGTATGCGATTAGTACTCGGAATGAAACTTAGCATTTGAAACTCTTTTTCTGGCTAAATTTTGACGTTGACTGAACGTATTGTGAAAGTTGTTTAGTTCGTCAATGTCAAAACTGCGGACACCAGGAAACAATTAAGTCATTGTAAGAAACAATAAAACATTGACAACTTTTATAACAAGCGTTTTATCGTCTTGCAAAAACATTTATCTGCCTATTTTCAGTCAATTACTACTTCCTGCACCCATAAAATAAGCTAGAGTAAGACATAACAACTTTAAATATTTCAGAACACGGCATTTTTATTAAGATAAAAAATTCCTGCCAAATTTTCCCTACTTAATGGTACACTTTGTTTGCGGTAAGCACCAAGTTTAGATGAACATTTGAAAAAGTAGCCATTGAAATCCTAAAATCTAATGTACTAATCATAAGAAATATCTCAATAATTTTTGTTGGGGTAAACGTAATACTAGAAGGTATATTCGTGTTGTTGTGTGTCTTTCAAGGCTACACACAAGCAAATTATTTTTACTGTCAAGGATGTAATCAACATCATCAGTTGGCATCACGCTACAATTGTCAACACTTTTAGTGTCTTCAATGAAGACTCTTCATATAATCGGTCTTACTGGAAAGTTGTAAACTTTTATTCGGTTCCCACCACTAAACCTATTACTAGAGCACGAAGGAAGAATATAAGGGGAATAATGATTTGGCATATTGTCTTAATTAATTCTCAAAAAAGTTCCATAAGCGCTAATCTGCATTTTACCCATTCGAAATCCTTATCTTTTCATAGATTATCGATAAAACTTGCCAAAATTGTTTCTGGTGCAATCCTTCTTCTAATGCACTATTTATATGAGGTGTCAGTATTCCTATTTCTGGAGGAATTCAATGGGCGATAATGAAGTTGAATGATCGAAAGGAAGCCACTTCCTATAGCCATCACCACAATTTTCTCCGGCTTTCAAGTCAGTTTCAAGGGAATAAGTGTTTGCATTGTAACTGAAAGCCGTTGCTGAAATATCGAAGCGTAAACACATACCGAAATTTACAAATGGTCGTCGAATTGTTCAACTTTAACTCGCAAACACTTCTGATTTTGGTTATTATCAACGTGGGTTTAGTTGAGATTGGTTCAGCTGTAAGCCTGATTGTAGTCATGTCATTGAAAGCTGAGGTTCACCTACCAGTTAAAATCTTCCTTGGTATATTTGAATAGGAAGCAATTGCAGTCATAATGCTCATCTACGGATGTGCCGGCGACCTTTATGGTGATCATACAACAACTGCTAAAATTAATAATGCAGTCACAAGAGATTTGGCTAAGGAGCATCGAGCATATATGCAAAGATTGTTTAGATCGTTGGCGCCACTAAAAATACGTTTTGGCTTGTCAAATTTTATTGACTAAAAGACGCCACTGGTGTGTCAGTCATTTTGTTTAAACCGATTTATAGACTCATAACTTGTCTCACGAAGAAAATATTGTATCTAGAATTCGCTTTCGATGTGCTTATTGATAAAACTCATGAAATGAAACTCTGGTTGATGTATGATCAGGTGGTAATATGGTAAGTTGTCCTTGTTGAATGATTGATTAGAAAAATACTTGGGTTTAGTTTAATTTAGAAATTTATTATGTAAATCCAATTTACAAAGAAAATATATATTTTCAAATGCATAAATAAGTAAAGGTGAATCAAGCATAAACATTAGTTATGTTTGTTAAAGTTTTGTAGTGCAATAATAGAAAGCGACTTTATCAGTTCTAGTCAAAAGTGTAGTATCAGTTGCCTTTATAGGTTCATGTTTTCTCAACTATATTATTAACAAAAGAAAAATGAGCGCTTTTTTATGTTATGGTACTATCAACTCTCGTCAAATATTATATTAAAATGTATTTTATTTTACAGAATTTCATCCAGATTGCGATAACGATTTTTCTGCAGTTAAGTTTTCTCTAAGCTATGATTTCTCCACAGTGAACACGAATGTGATTTTCAAGATCCTTCCCAACCAACATGCGGCTACAAAACAGGCATTCAGCAATTCCTAAGTATAAAACAGAACGACAGACAATTTAGCTGTATATCTTGCTGTAATTCATATTGTCAAATCACATTGCCATCAATAATATGTATTTTACATTGAAATATAATACCTGAATGCGTACGTAGATGTCTTCGAAGGTTGGTAGAGTTGGCGTATCTCTTTTGACAGATTGTGCATTTCTCCGGTCTTTCGTTGGTGTGGCTCCTTATATGGATTTTCAAGGATCCCGATTGTGCAAATGTTCGATCACATATATTGCACGAATATGGCTTATCTCCGCTGTGACAACGCATGTGCGTAACTAAATTTCCTTGAAAATTAAATTCTTTCCCGCATTCTGCACACCTGAACGATTTCACTCCAGAATGGGTAACTCCGTGCTGTTTTAAGCCGCTCGAAGTATTGAAAACTTTATCACAAATTTTGCAATCGAATTGATTTGTCACAAAGTGAATTGTTTTATGTGAGTTCAAATTACTTTTACGAGCGAAGCACTTCCGACACTCATCACACTTGTATGGAAGCTCTCCGGTGTGTGTCCGTTCATGAATTTTTCTAGCATTTCTCTCGGCAAAGCGCCTACTACAATGTTGACATTTGTAAGGTTTGGCCCCAGTGTGCACACGCTCGTGACGTAAAAGATCACCATTCTGAGCAAATTTCTTTTCGCAAACTTTGCACTTAAACCTTTTAATTCCAGCATGCAATCGTTTGTGAGCTGTTAATGTGTAGCTTTGTGTAAATCTCTTCTCACAGAGGTCACATTTGTATGGCTTTTCGCCTGTGTGAAGTCTCATATGTCTATCTAGAGCACTGCTTTTTTTAAACTTCTTGTCGCAGATATTGCAAGAAACGTTTTTATTCGACATTTTACCCACCCAAAATTTAAGCTTTCACGTATTCGAAAGTTAAGGTTTGAAATTAAAATTAACTTGTTCAAACATGAAATGCCAACTAGAGTCAAATTTTTAACCAACACTGACATAAAATGCACCATTTAGCACTAAAAGATTGGAAACCACTAAATTATATCCGTGTGATATCAAGGTAAAAGGCAATGAAATGAATGGGCTATATTTTTGTTATATGAGATCGTGTAATACTCTTGAGTTTTTGTCAAAAGTACCCCATGAACGAGAGCAAAGACACGTCTGCCAAATATAATAGAATTTTGTGTACTTAAAAAGCAGTCAATTGGTACTTTTCCCATTTTTGGGTAGCTTTATGTTTTTCTTGCTTGTCCGTCTGCTTACATGAAACTGCAAGGGTTCCCACCATATATCCTAAAAGAAACGAGGACAGTATTCAGAAGAACTTTGAGAAAGAGCCAGAAGTACCTAAGCAAAGGTACCATAAGGATTTATGACTGCTGAATGCCATTGTTTTGATACAAAATCATGCGCGTTAGCATACGAACGTGATGGATAAGCTTTATAAGGGTGTGTAAACGAAACACGAAAAGTTTATGCACCGTATGCTTTACACAGCAAAGTACTCAAGACTAGTCAATTATAGTAAAAAAGATTTAAACATTAAGAGGAATGTCTGGCTCCATTTCTGTCACATAATTTTTTCACAATAGTTAAAAGTGCAATTTAGAATCATGGAAATGACGACTGTCCCAGTTTCACGTAGACTGTTGGGTCTGTATACAAAAACTATTGCTGGATGACATTTTTTAATGAGCTTATGAAACTTAGTTTATGATTAACGATACGCAATACACACTGAGATAACAGTTACTTTGAGTTGTATCAATTTACTAACCCCAGCAGGCAAGCTTTGTGAATCTTCTTAAATGTTTAAGCATGCTCATGAATGTTTCAATTGTAAATATTTTACAATGCTTCAAAATTATTTAGGCAAAACATTTATATGAAATTGAAAAGTATTAAGCTCGTAACGGGACCAAAGTCAAAATTTTATTCTTCAAAAATTTAACTAGTCATTCATCAAGTTACATTGATTATTCTAATATCTTACTAAATTTTACATTTTAGGGAGTCTTTCTTATCGCAGTGGCTTCAAGTCAGATCGCAAATCATTAACATTTACATTAATAAATTCTAGTATTATGTCTAAATTCAATTGATACATTGCTAGGAAGATTTGTTGTCAAAAACACCTGAATCTCTTATAGATGTCGCCAATTCATACAACGACTCATGAACATACAAAACATCTTTTGTCATAAAATCAGTGATATGCTTAACATATTTGTATCCTCTCGGTTGAAAGAACTTTTCAAGAGCTTTCTCCTTCCCGGGAATGTGATGATACTCGATAGTGAACACTTTGAAGGAAACTTTGTCAAACGGAATTGTCTCCAAAATTCCAAGCTCCGCCCCTTCCACATCCAAATTGAAATAGTCGACGGATTTAACACCTAACGCCAAAAGCATTGTATACAGTGGAATGCACTGCACAGTATCGGTAACAACTACTCCATGTCTTTTATCTTCATTTAGTCCAGATCTTCCCGTTTCCTTAGGATTCGAATAGAATGTAAGTTGTTGAGGATGTTTGGTTGCGCAAGCGGCTGTATTTACTGCCCAGCAGTTTCTTTTCCTCGTGAGAAGTTTCTTGAACGGAATCGGAGCGGCTTCGACAAGAAGCCCTGTCCAGTTGTATTTCATTTCCAGACGAATAGTTCCAGAAACGTACATTCCGTCGTTGGCACCCATTTCAATGAAATATCCGCCGTTCTCCTGCTCATAGTCGGGTCTCTCGATTATCAGCTTTTCAATCCACTTGAGTTTCTCTTTGTTGCTGGGAATGTCTTGGGGTATCCAGGAAATGGCACGGTTGACTTGGGATGGGGGAGGTCGTGGCACTAAAAATCTCTCTTTGAATGCGGCAATTAAACATGGGTTGTCTTGTTCCACTGGCTGTCCAAATATGAAGTCTTTATAGTTGCCTGTAAAGTTATTAAAAATAAGAAATTTCAATTTTTATTGTCTACAATTTTTATTATCTTAAATATATTTGGTTTAAATATTAAAAATTTACTTACAGTTAATAGCTTGTTGTTCGCTATCGTCATTATTGCTTTCGCTCAGTACAGTATTGAGCGAGCCTGAAGGGATTAAATCAATAATAATGTCCGGGTCACTTAGGGTTTTCAAGGGTTCCGTATAACTTGTGTCAAACTTCCTCTCGGAAACTTTTAGAACAATGAAGCTTCCCAAGAGTAGCATGAAAACTACAAGGGAAAATGAGCTAACGCAACATTGTCTCAAAAGATGTAAATTTATCCGTTTTGAAGTAAAAATATTCATTGTGAAATATTCTTTGATTATAATTTCAATCAAGTAGAACCCTGTGGAAAACTAAAGTTTTGTAAATGTTTTTTATCAAGTTTTAAACAAATCGTTTGTTAATTTTAATAGTATCTGTGCAATGCTATCAAAATTTGGAGCTGATGTTGCTCAGTCCGTCACAAAACTGTAAATGATAAGATAAGTTATTCAGCAGACGAACAATATTGAAATTTAGTTTAAGAAAACCTCGTCTTCTTTCGCATTCAGCATTTTGGGACGCATTTGGTGCAAGATACTACACATACCTTTGAATCAACTTTACAGTTTTCTTCCACATTAAAACCGGTAATATCCAAACCAGCTTATGGATTACATTTTAAAATTCAATGTACCTCTTACCATCTGTCTGATATACTTACTTGTTTTGCTTTCAAAACATTACGCTTGTTTTGTACATAAGCAGCTTGCATAAAGAAACATGAAATGGACATGTCTCCAACTTGTCCGATTTACTGTGAAAGTTAAACAAGTCACGTAAAATATGGAAAAGGACTTTGCATGAAATTGGGTACCTTAAATAAGTTTCCTGATATCATGCCTGAAAACTTTTTATCTCACTCATTCTGGTATTCAGCCAATAAGAACTTATAATAATCGTGTATATTTTTAAACACAACGGCTGTTCTTTAGTATACGGCCCCGCGCCAAATGCGCTGAACCGTATATTAAAAGAAAGCCCTTAACCTGGGGAGTCGAATGACACCTCTCTCGATACCCGCAGATGAGGGGTTCGGCCCCCAGGGGTAATTTCTCAAGATGCCCAAAACGTGCATTTTACATGCAATTACTGTGTATCAATTCACCCCATTTCAAGCCGGGAGTCTGAAATCATCATTGCAAAATCACTTTTATAACCTAACCTGACCTAACCTAAGCCTAACCTATTCTAACCTAAGCCTAACTTATTCTAACCTAACCTGGCCTAACCAAACCTGTCCTAACCTAACCTGTCCTAACCTAACCTAACCTGTCCTAACCTAACCTAACCTGTCCTAACCTAACCTAACCTAACCTGTCCTAACCTAACCTAACCTGTCCTAACCTAACCTGTCCTAACCTAACCTAACCTGTCCTAACCTGTCCTAACCTGACCTAACCTAACCTGTCCTAACCTAACCTGACCTAACCTAACCTAACCTAACCTAAATTAGCACAAAATCAATAAACTAACTAAATCTAACCTAAAATTTGTGATTCATCGATGATTTCAAACTCTCTGCTTGAATTGGGGTGAAGTGAGACACATTAAACGCATATAAAATGCACGTTTGGGGCATCTTGAGAAATTACCCCTGGGGGCCGAACCCCTAATCTGCGGGTATCGAGAGAGGTGTCATTCGACTCCCCAGGTCAAGGACATCCTTTTAATATACGGTCCCGCGCCTTCGGCGCGGGGCCGTATACTAAAGAACAGCCAACCATTTTTATCCTTAAACCCTAAATCCTATATACTCCTCATCTCATTCTTCCTTTTCTCACTTGGTAAATCTTTTTGTCGTCTTTACTCTCTCTCTCTCTCTCCACCAGCGTCCTCATCGTCGTTGAAATTTAAAGCCCAAAACAAGCTTTTAGTTTTTTTCTCTCACTCTCTGGCTCAAAGATACATAGATCCTACCAAGTCAGTTAAAATATCACCATTAGAGCAGGATGATTACCACCGTACGTGATGTTTATTGTATCTCATCTCGGTCCTTGTATTCAAATGAGATCTATTACGTCAAGTCAACTGACACGTTTGCTCAGGTGTTGGTGGTTCTCCTTTAGATATAAAAGTAATGATGATCATGATTTTGCTGGTATTGAAGGTGTCGTTGACTATATGTATATAAGTAATCTATCCAATTTAGCCTAAAATATATGCATCTACTAGAAGACAGTGAGAGCAGAGATAGTTTTTCTTTTTTACTAAAATGGAGGACTTTTTTATTACTCCTTTTTTCTTTGTCCCTGCCTGCCTCTCTGTCTTCTGTGGTAATAATGTCAGATAAAATGAAATTCCTTGTATTTGTTTTGAAATAGGAGTTGAGTTGTAGTTGTTGTGTTTTTTTTTTCTTGAAATAGTAGTTTTTGGAGAGAAGAATGGGTTGTTAAAAAAAGTATTCATACCATTAGACTCTCTAAACTTCCATTTTGCAATAATCGGCCATTATATAACTTGATATAACATGCATATATGCATATCCACTACCTACACACACAAAATCGTCGCATTGCATTCTTCAAAAGAAAATTTAAAGCAGTTGTATGTCGTTTTTCATAGTTTTATTTCCTTTTTAATAATGATCTGCTCTTTTGTTGACTAAAAGGAGAATTTAGTAATTTAGTATCTGCATTGTTTATTTTGGAGGACAAAAAAGATCCCTGTTGATGATCATGATCAGTATGACACATCATAATAGTAAAACACACATAGAAATGCATGATTCAATGATTCATGCTACTGCGATGAATGAGTAAGGAGACATATCAGGACAGAGACTCAAATTATTCCTCAAATTAAAGAAAAAGGAATTTAGAATTCAGAGCCACTATCTTTGAAAATATTTCAATGATGCATTTAGGCTAAATAATTGGTACCCAAAAAAGAACAAGCAATGCAAAGCCACCGCCATCATCATCGTCATTGCATCGTCACCGCCATGCCACACAAAGTAAAATTATCCAATAATAAAAAAAAATCCTTTTCTAATGACGAAGATAATGATGATGGCAAGCAAAAATATATACCTATGCATTTAGTAGCACTATAGTGTAGAAGTAAATAATATCTCCATGAATCATGATGGTGTCCTTTTCCATTATGTATTCATGCATGGTTATGGTATTATTATTAGACGACAACTTACATTATTACAGCAGAAGGCGACAAGAGAGAGAGAGAGAGAATAGAGAAGAAGAATGAAGAAAATTGCTTTCGTTCTTCATCATCATATTACCATTTTTACCCTTTTTTTCATTCTCACCATTCCTTTATACACACTCACATATTTATAATTTACTTTTATAGCCACATATTATATACGTTCCTGCGTGATATAACAACACTCCATTAATGAAAATGAAAACCTTGTTCTCTTGTTTTTTCTTTCTTGGTCTCCGTCTCCTTCCATTAAAAAACATATTCAACATAGTCGGGGTAGTGACGAGTGTAATAAAAAGCAACCAAGTGACTGTGACACGTTGGAGTACCGGAATAACGAGGGTAAGAGAAGGAAATTCTTTCAAATCATTTTTTGTCATCTTCTTGATTTTATTTCTTCATGTTAATGCTACTGCATTCTCAATTCTCACTCAAACACAACACCAAAACCATACCACCTAAGAACACAGCAGCATTAGAAAAAACGACACGGATGCCGATGCCACCACCAACATCGTGAATATATAGATATTTTTTGTCAATTGTTGTCATTTTTTCTCTCAAAAAAAGTTGTTCACTCTTCTTCTTCTCGCTCAAGCAAGTCGACTTGAGAGTGAGAAGAAGAAAAAGTGAATTGATGTTTTAACTAAAGTAATGTTAATGTGTCTATAATGCTGTTAATATTGTTATTATTATTATTGAGGAATTCCTTCAATGCAACTTGCCGTAACAGTTCCTTGTTGCGTTTTTTCTCACTCTCTTTTTGTCAAGAAAGTGATCATGGCGGTGGTTCGGTTGATGTTGATATGCTGCTGTGTACTTCAAGCAGTGTTTTGTTTAAGTATTTTTTATATATTTGAAGATGTCATTGCTTTTACTCTAGTAGACTTATAGCAAAAAGAGAATAAGAAAAAATCTCAAACTGTGTTTTGTTTTTCTTCGTGCGTTTTATGTGTTAATGTAGTTAGTATTTTTTCCTCATCATCGTCAACAACTGCTGCTCTAACTTGGCATGTTTGTTTGCATTATGTATTTTTTAAATCCTTTTAAGAAGAGTTTTTACCCGGTATGCTGTATGTAGCATTTTTGTTTGTAGTTGCATTTATTTTTTAATTTTTATTTATGTGTCACTGCTACTCTGCTGATGCGTGATGGTAAAATATGTTAAGTAGATATAGATATAAAAACAGTCTTTTAGAATTTTAAAAGAGAAGAGAAAAAAGAGTTGAACAGTCTCAGTTTTGCCTTGTTGCACGCTTAATGAATGACAATATAATGCAGCAGTGCCAATGCCAATATAGTATTTATCGTAGATGATGTTTTAATGATTCCATCCATCCATCCGTCCAACGGCGACAGACAGCTAGCCTAAAACGGAGTTGTCAATGATGAAATAATTATATATGCATGGAGCATGTGGTGCTGTTTCTTCTTCTGTGTGTGTAGAGCACTTTACATTTTTGAAATGTTGCTGCTGCATAGTTAGTAGGTAGAATGTTGTCAATTGTATTTAGACATTTAGATCTAAGCTCAATCTCTTGTATTTATATCTACCACTTATATTATTGTGTGTCATGTCTTGACGCAGTTTAGTTTGCTGATAGATGTGCTATGTACTCCCTTATAATAATGTGATTGCCTATGAGCGTAATTATATTTATACCTTTTCATGAATGCGTATGCAAGAACCATTCATCCTTTTCCTTCACCAACCTTCTCAATTTGAGCAATTTGAATCGGGGAATGTTCATTGTCCGCAAGAGAAACTTGTCGTTATTCTATTGCTCAGATGCAATCTTCCCTTTTCTTTCTGCTCACACAGAAAAAGTCAATCTTGGCAAATGAACAACTCCTTTCCCATGCGTAAAAGTATTTGTTCAAATGCGTGTCATTTTTGAAAACAGACATTTTATGCATGCATTTTTTCGTCCTTTATCAGAGCTATTTTGTGTCTTGCTTTAGTACATTATTGCAATCTAATGCGTTCCTGATGTGCATTGTTTTAGTTCATTAGAGGCGAAAAGAGGAGGCGAATAATAATAATGCTAATGACCATGTTCTCTTCATCTGCCTGTTTCTCTCTCTCTCTCCCTATTTTCCATACATATCCCATCACACTTTTTTTGTAGCAGACACAAAATGCAATAAATTCTTATGTAAAGTAGATGGCTTAAAAAGTGCATTTAAAGGCAATAACACTTACCACCAACAACTTACAAAGCAGTTTAAAAGCCTTGTTTTGTCTTTTAGAGGGATCAATACAAAAGTGTTGAAAATGCACCAGTGCATAATTGCAAGTACTTATTATCCTTTTAATCCTTGTGTCCTTTTGTGTTTATTATTATCCTGCTTTAATTGTTCTTTCACTTTTTGTGGACGATGGTGTGATGAGAGATGACGAGACGATTTTCACTTTGTTTTCATTGATCCCATATTAAGACTATAACAATGCCACATAATGCTTTATGGTAATGATGACGATGACCGTACTATACAGATCATCAACGTATTTTTTCCTCAAAGTTTGTACTATTTTAACGAGGATGACCTTGCCTTGTTAACTGTTTGTTATAAAGAATGCCAATTGTGCTTACTGTGTGTCGATCATGATGACATTGTTGTTTTTTAAGCCAAGGCACGTTCGATTTGTAATGTTGTGTTGACTTGTCGTGTTAAAATTTATTTATTTAGCTCGCTTCTAAGATTTCTCGTAAAATTTGTAAATGTTTTGGTCGCTTTTGCTCGGTTCGTTAGTTAAGTTAGCAATGTTTGTGTAGTTTTTTCTCTTTGTATCTTTCTCCCTGTTTTTTTCTCTCTAGTAAATCGTGATTGATGCTTTCGTAGGGACTTATCTGTCTGTCAGTGTATTAAAGTAAATCATGAAATGTTATCTTTTCACATGTTATCGTCCTCCTACTACTACTGCTCTTCTTCAACTACGTTGCTGCTGCTACTGTTCTATGTATTCATCTCTTTGTGGCCGTGTCGTCTCCTCCAAAAAAACACTCACCTTTCTCTATATCGGGGTTGTTGTTGGGGGCGGATGATTATTGCTGTTGCTACTATTTCTCCTGCTTCATTATTTCTTCTCTTCCTCTTAAAATGGAACGACTGTGCTCTCTACTCTTCATAACGATGTGGAATCTCTTATTTCTTTTTTGGTGTATCCAGGTCTTGTCGTTACCTACAGTAAGTGTCAAATAAATTAATCGTTTGCTATTTTTATCTTCTTTTTCCCCTATAGACCTCCTATCCCCGATGGGCTCCCCTGCTACTTTCCCATTCTTAAGTAAGTGACAAGAAAGCAAAAAAAAAAATGAGAAAGAGCCATAAGAAAGATATCTCTTTCGTAGAAAGACCAAAAACCGCTGATCATCTATAAAAATAAATTCCCAAAATGTAGTTAATAAAAATCCAAGACCGGTAATATAATCGCCATATCATGATAATAGTATCCGAGTAGTACTCCTCTGCATACATATTCTCCTATGAGTACAAAAAGACGGAAAGTTATATTTAAAAATCCGAAGCTTAGAGTAATAGCCAGCTAGTCATTTTTTCACCAGAAACTTCAAAAGTTCATATTGCGATTGCCTATCAAACCCGCGAGGTTTAGGTTAACCAGAAATAAAAATGGGATAGTAGATAGTCATTATATCATCTTCACAGCGGCGAATGATGATACGCCTCATTTGACCAGTTAGTCAGTTGAGACCATGAAACCACTCTCTTCTTGCATATTAGGTTATTATGTACCTTCTTCTTCTGCACACTGTTTTCCCTGCAATTTTGTCATATATTTTTTGGGGTTTTATTTAAAAACCGATGTACGTACATATTACAAGTAATAATAATCAGTCTTACTTTACTTGAATTACCACCATTTACCTTTTTTATTATTATTGCTACATACCACACATACTATCCATTCTCATTTATCTCCATTCATTAAAAAACAGTCATTAAATTTATCTCTTCTCAGAGAGAGAGAGAGAGAGGAGTAAAATAGGATAGTTTTCCTTTGCCTTTTTTAAAAAAAGAATTCGGTAGGGCAGTAGCTGAGCTGTCGAGTGAAAATCTAATCAAAAGGTCTCTCTGGTATGTATAAGTAGGTACATATATCGTCAAACGTTCTTTCCTACTCCCATTCCTCAACGATAGTCTCTATACTATTATTTTTATGATGGCATTCTTATTATGATTGAATTGAAAATTGAGAAATTGTTTTTTCTTCGATTTTTTGAATGGCGAGGAATGGTAAAGTCATCACAATCAAAGAAAATGCACACAGTACACATTCCTATATATACTGATAAATTTATTGGTATACATATTTTGGTATGTGTCTGTCTGGGTAACTTGCTTATCAACCGACCCAGTAGTCCTGATCCTGTCATGAACTTACCCTTTTTCTTCTCCTTCATCATTTTCTTATGTGCTGATCTCTCGATTTTCTTTCATGAGAGGGATGAGAAATAAGAACGATGATGATAATGGTGATTACATGATGAGCTATGTAATATACCTACTCAGCCCATGTACTTCTCCTGCCTCTTTTTCATACTTTTATAATATCCTCTCTCCTCCATCTCTCATTGACTTTTTAACTTTTTTTCATAAGATTATATACATTTTTTATATATAATAATAAAAACACACATTTATTAACCAAATAAGATTACTGCCACGACCTTTCTGCATTATTATTGGGCTTCTTCTCTTTACCTTATCCGGTTTTGGGAACAGGTAAAAAAGAATAAAATGGAAGAAGACGACCAAGAAGTATTATGATTTTTTTTTCTTCTTCGTCTTCTCATTCTTCTTCTTTTGTTGATCCTCCGTCAGCAGCAGTACAGAGTATCAGCATGCAATTAAAATTCACGGAAAGGACATGCTTGTATTGCATCGGCGAACATAAAAAATCTTGAATAATCTGCACACAACTTTTGTGGATTATTATGCAGACAATTTTTATGCTTGCAAAACAGCATCTCGACAACAAAAACGACTACTTGTACACATACAATAACAACCAGTAAGTCGAAAGATTGAAAGAAAGAAAAAAAAGCGAATGAAAATGACGATCCCGATGAAGATGATGTTGATGATGATCCTTATTGGGGTGCATCATCATTATCATCTCACGGTGTACAGAGAGCAAAACGCATCAGATCATAGGCAGGAGCAGAAAAGATCTGTGTAGAGACTTGTCAAAAAAGCAGGTGTACATTTAATAGATTGGGTGAGCAATCCAGTTTGAATTTTTGGATTACGATGAGCAGCGAGTAATATTATATTAACATTTCAATTGAAACAAGAGGGAGAGAAAAGATTGGCTCATCTCGTCATCATCATGAACATCTAATCTTTTATACATATAAGTTCATAGCCAATTTTTTATTCGCTTTGTCTCTCTTCTGGTTGTGATCTCAAAAAATATATATTATTATTAAGCTTTTACTTTGTTGGCTACTTTATATACAAGTTTACAAAGAAAAGAAAAGCTCAATAAGGGTTTTTTCTCTCTCTTGTTTCATTCGATAGGAAAAATTTATGTAAGTTTGTAAGTTGGACTCCTTATTTCTGCATGACATAAACTTGTTCAGGCCAGCGAGCCATTGCAAAGAAGAAAAAGACTCCAATCCGTTTGGTTCTAGTCTAGTAAGTCTGGTACTGCTGCTCTTATGCGTTTTGTTGTCTGTGACCAAAGACGAAAGATTGCATATAGGAAAAAAAGAGAAATAATAATGATGATGTGATATTATATATTCATTCGAAGAAAATGGAAGACTTGAAAAAAGAAGAAGAAAATGATAATGTGATATGGTCCAAGTGCGATCTGAAAGGGCATGAGCATAAAATATGAAGAATAGGATTATAAAGAGGAAAAAGCAAAGTGGAGAGATATTATAGACAGGCGCTACATCAGATGAGAATTTGTTTAAAAAGTAACGGTAATGTTTTTTAGCTCAGTTTTAAGCATGACTATGAAATTTGAATGGTGATGGGGAGGTTATAGAGAATAATGATAATGATGTGTGTGGATAGATAATATAAGTGTGTTTATAAAATGTATGTGTTTATAGAAAAATGACGATGATGTATTTATTTATTTTTTCTCTTTTCTCTCTTTAAAAAATTAACAGTGACAACCCCACTGTTCAACCATCTAGGGAGTCGAACCTACATCGACCCTCACACCTACGAAGATCCAAATCAGGCAGTGAGGGAGTTTGCTCGAGAAATTGACGCTTCCTGTATCAGTATTGAAGCGATAATTGGTGGAGGGGAGTTTGGAGACGTGTGCAAAGGAAAGTTGCGTCTCGCCGGTAGAACGGAAATTGACGTGGCGATCAAAACTCTGAAACCAGGGAGCTCGGAAAAGTACAAAATGGATTTTCTCACTGAAGCCAGTATAATGGGACAATTTGAGCATCCCAACGTGATTTTCCTTCAGGGAGTCGTTACAAAGTCCAACCCTGTAATGATCATCACCGAGTACATGGAGAATGGCTCTTTGGACACATTTCTCAGAGCAAATGATGGCAAGTTTCAAGTCATTCAACTGGTTGGAATGCTCCGTGGTATTGCAGCTGGCATGCAGTACCTGTCAGAGATGAATTATGTTCATCGCGACTTGGCAGGTGAGCTACCATAACATAAAAAACATATACTCATATACACAATGCAAAACTTTTACTCCATCGTCATACACGGTTTTCCTCCTTAAAAACCAATTCTCTCAGAAAAAAAATCGTTACACTGTATCCACTTTTTACTGGCAGACTACTAGACTATCCTCAAGAAGATGAGAAGGAGAAAATTCTTGAGAAAAAACGAAAAGGACAATAACAATAATAATTCCACCTGTGCCTCATAATATTTCCATACGCATTACCGTATTGCATTTTTTTATGTCAAGAGTCTCTTGTCACGAAATATTTTTTAGATGAGTAGAAGAGTGTGAGTGTAGCAAGAAGAAGAAGATGAAAGGGCTTTAGAGTAGACGAGAAGATTTTTTTACTAGAGGAACGTCATGTAATCACCTCTAAAATACTTGTGTGTAGTGTTCCCAACAAAACAAAACTCAAGTAGACAAGAAAATATGACAAAGCGTAATTTCATACACATTCTTGCTTACCAACCATCCGAAAGACAACACCACCGCGTCCTTATATGATTATGACTGATGATGAGAATGATGGGAGGAATGATTTTCGTGTGTGTGATGATGACCATCATGTTGTTGTTTATGATGATAATGATTGTTTCTTATTTTTTTGTGTTTTTCATGCATTTTATTCCCATACACTACTCCAGCGAGGAATGTGCTAGTGAATTCTCAACTTGTCTGTAAGATAGCAGACTTTGGTCTTTCCAGAGAAATTGAATCTGCAAACGAGGGCGCTTACACCACTCGCGTAAGTGACCAGGCCAAAAATTGTTTCTACATGACATTTGTAGTTCTCTCTTGCGTATCCCGTTTTTGTCATTCCGACGACTGCTGTGAGAAGGAGTTGTCGTGGAATGGAGAAATGAATGCGTGGAGTGAATACAAATTAAAAAATATGAATCAAGATGATGTTGATGATGATTCCATTTTTTGATGTGATGTCTCTTTTTTATACACATAAATAGGGAGGAAAAATACCGGTGAGATGGACAGCACCTGAGGCAATAGCTTTTAGAAAATTCACGTCAGCTTCCGACGTTTGGAGTTGGGGCATAGTGTGTTGGGAAGTCATGTCCTATGGAGAGGTATTTATAGTGTTTTAGCTTTGTACAAATGTAGTTTGGTGTCTTCACAGACTTAAATTTTGTCTTATTTCCAATTTTTTAGCGTCCCTTCTGGAGTTGGAGCAACCACGATGTCATTAAAGGTACGTTTTTACTCCAAGTTAATGTTCTTAAAAATGATTTTATATGTACAAGTTAAGGACGAGTATATTTCATAATGTGATTTATCTTTATTATAAAGCAATCGAAAAGGGCTACAGACTACCTCCACCAATGGATTGTCCAGAGTCAATATACCAGCTAATGTTGGACAGTTGGCACAAGGAGAGATCGAACAGACCCACTTTTGCCGGTATTGTCGCTACATTAGACAATTTAATTAGAGTCCCAGACTCCCTCACAAAGATAGCACCAAATAGGTAAGAGGAAAAAGGAAACATAATTGAATTAATAAAAGCATCACTACAAAGAAGGGAATTGCGAATTACATGTTTTTCTCTCCATTTTTTGCCATCTCCACAATTCAGAGTCAATGAGGAAATTCTCCTCTTCGAGTCGGTAGAAGAATGGTTAGAAGCCATTAAAATGGGACGGTACGCAGAACTGTTCCGCAAGTCCGGAGTCACTTCAATGGATGCTGTTGTAAGACTGACTGTTCATGATTTAGCAGCCATTGGAGTCACGCTAGTGGGTCATCAAAGAAAAATTATTAACAGTATTCAGACTATTAGAACGCATTTATCGCATGGATTCCTGGTGTAGTGTTTTATGTGCTACTGTAACATTTAGTTATTATTGTTATTAAATTATAAATAATTACATTGCTATTATTGTTTTTGACTAATTTTTAAAAGATATTTAAATTATGGACTTTTTTGCGATGACACTTGTTCGTTCGTTATTATGTACGTACTCACAGTTCATTAAATATTGTATTCATTCCGTTTCGACAACTTTATAATAATAATAATGTGTCCATATATTTATGGTAATGAAGCTATCCTCATCTCAATTCCACTAAAAATGGTAGATTAGATGAAGGACAAGAGGTGATCAACAACGAAACACTTTATGTTAAAGAATGATAATTGCATGAACTTGCGTCTCCTCAACAAAAACCGTGATATTCTTAACTGTAAGTTTTCATCTGTAAAATAATATGTACATTATAATTGTATTGATCTTGTAAAACTAAAAAAATATTGAGTTTTAATGTCGAGTGGTGCAATGCTATACATACACACACGGCTTTTCTAGTTATTATAGATAAGTTATTATTATACACACACTTCATCCACATTATTAAGTACGACGAGCTAGTAAAAGTTTGCAAATTTTTAAAGAGGCATGCTAAAATATATATTTAATATATCCAAGTTGAAAGTAGTGCAGTTCACGAAACTGAAAGGTAAAAAAGATCTAGCTTTTCAATATCGTTCATTCATTCATAGTTGTCACATATTAAAGAAAACTGTCTGTAATTTTAGACTGTAGCTGTAACATTGTAACGAGGACTTAATATTTGTTATAATATGATTAACTTACCAATATATAATCTGCTTTTGGTGTTATATTGTTGAAGCATATATCGCTTCTGAAAAGATGTTTTTAATGAAGATGATCTCAGATTCAACATATCGAATCATTTAATCTTTTTAATACATATAGACAAACGACAGTTTATCGACTTTTCATGGCTAATCTCAATGTCCTTTTTTGACTATGCAGTTTACAGAGTACACTTATATTTACGTAGCTAGTATGCTAGCACATTTTTAAAAAATGAAACGAAATGATCTATAGGTTAATAAAAGATCATAATTCCTGAGTGAAATAGATTTTTATAGCAATTACAAACAACTAACTATACAGAATAATAAAACAACGAACTATTTAGTATTTGAAATAAGTTAAAAAAAAAGGCTCATAAATTATCTTCATGTTGCCATTTGCTCACACAAAACTGTTTGCTATTATTGTTGTTCATTTTGTTTCAAAATAAGACTTAATCTACCAATCCATACTACGCATTTTTGAGATTATAGTCATTGTCTTTCTTTCCCTCTCCTCCGCATTATGAGGTAGCTGCTAATTGTTGTTGTTGTTATAAAGCAATAAATATCATGTCCTATGCAAGCAACAATTTACAAAAGTGCTTTTGTAGATAGAATATTGCCGGCTAATATAAAATGTCAATCGAACCCATTCAGTTCATTCCTTCAACAAACATAATACTTTTCTACTACTACATGTTCTTATCCTGCCACTGTACTAAATATATCTAAAGTCCGTGTAAGTTAATTGTTTTTATGAAAAAAATTTATACTCACTTATCCCTTGTCCTTGGGACACAGGGTTATGTACAAGATACGACTCTTAACAAAATAATACAGGCTGATTACAGCGAATTATTAGCCAAATATAAAACAATGTGTGAAACTATATACTAATTAAATTAGGAAAAAAGGTTATAAATGTCAAAGAACCTATCAAAAGAGTAGGGTAAAAAAATATTTGAAATAGTAATTTAAAAAGGAATAATCGGAATGAGTCCAACTTACATACATTTGAATGCGGATCTATGTATACTTATACATCCTTGCTTTCCTTTCTTCCTATTTGTTAAATTTTCCTGAATTTTCAAAGCTTATTATTAGAAAGTATGAATGCAGGAAAAAAGTTGTGATCTTTGAAAAATACGACTTTATACTAAGCTAAAAACTTCATACATCATACATAAATGTGTTGTAGAAAATTCTATTCTAGCAATATATCAATTAGTCAAACTGAAGTCGGTTCCGTTGCTGGTAATTTTTATACGACATCAGCTCTTGTGTCTAGATCTATTAGAGTTTCTATGTTTCAGTGTGTGTCACAGTGTAATGGTGGTCGTGAGTGTGGTTGTTTGGAAAAAATTAAGTTTAATGCAGCAATTTTATTCGAGCTATGAATTCATATAAATTGAATCCTTTGGGAAAAACAAACTATATACCATTGTACTATGTAATAAGCATAAACTCTACTATATTTGCTATAATATGTATCAATACTGTATGACTTGACGTGACGTGTGTTTACATGTTTATTTAACTGATCATGTAAATTCTCTAGTTCTTATGTAAAGTGTGACAATGAAATCGAATGTACAATCCAACATTAAGAAAAAAAGTATGGTTGTAATAAACAAAAATATGTTCGTTATAGATAAAAAAAAATGAATCACTAGTACCACAAATAGCATTTCCATTTTTTCGGTAACATTAACGCTTTTTTTATTAATCAACTGAGTACAAACATTCATATTGAGAGATTCGCTAACAATTCCTTCTCTTTTTGTGTAAAAGATTCACTGTTCATATGATAATAATTTAGCAGTAATTTAATTAACTATAATTATCATCAGTAAACAGTCGGTACTACAATAAGTCATTTATTATTACACGTCTTAACAGCTTACGTATAAATGTACTTTAACATTATGCACTTTTTTCTCTAGTGAAATTCTTCACAATGATGTCATTTTATGCAATTTTAGTATTAATCCGAGTCGGACGTTTGCGGATGGTTATTATGAGGATGTCCAAAGCTTTTTGCAATGGACTCTGACATGGATCTCAGATTGGACAAGTGAGTATCTGAAAATTCATATTCTGAGTCTTCTAACATGGTATTCAACGAGTCCACACTGCGAAGAGCGTCCAAGTCAAAAAGACGGGACGATGCTCGGGATGATATACTGATTTCATCGTCCCCTGCGAATACTGAATTCACGTCACTTAAAGCTCCTGAAATGAAAAAAGAAAGACATCCAGTCAAAATTCCTTGCAATTTCCGTCATTGTTATTTTTATCCTAGTCAGTCTTACCTTCAGCATCAGTTAATCCATGCTCATTTGTCATTGACATGTTTTCTAAAGCTGGGTCATCCGTCACGTAACCAGTTGACTCTTCATCTCCGCCATCATTGTTACGGTTTGCCCCATCGCTATCATCGTCGTCACTCCATTCTGATTGACTAACTTCATCCGCTAAAAAAGTTTGAAAAATGCATTTAAATCATGAGTCATAACTTGACAGTAGAGATTGCAACTTTGTCAAGTTAGAACTTACTCTTTTCCATTAATCGCTTTTCCTCCTCCTCAAATGCCCTGATTTCCGCATCCTCGTCATGCTCTCCATATTCCTCCTCTGTTTCCAGATTTTCATACTCGGAATCTTTTGCTTCATGCCCACCAGCCCTGTAAGCATTTAAAACGAAGCATTATTTGTCTGCAAACATTTTGGTATAACGGAGAAAGCACTTTTACAAAAAAAACATTCATATCTCCATACACCATCCGTTCAAGCACACAGTCTTTCACAATGAAGAGAAATCAATAGTTCAAAAAGATGAAGGAAAAGAAAATATTATGTAAAAATAACATTCGTCAGTCGAAGTTTGTACTGAGAGATGCGATTCTTAAAATTACACGAGTTCTATATAACACATTATGTGGTAGAGCATGCCATGTAGTTTAGAAATCTCAGGCAAAAGAAATCAATGAATTATGGAGAAAAAAAAAGAGAAAGCACCCATCATTGTTGCTGGAAAATGCAAACAAACCGCAACCAGCCATCACAAGAAAAAAATGATAAGTGTATAAAGTATCGTATATAGACCTACTGGATAGGGAACACGAGTTCATATAGCATTCAATGTTTGTTTTTCAAAAAAACTAGTCACACAGAAAAATATAATAATATGCTAGATAGTAGCGCTAAGAATGCAGCGACAGAGTGAAAGTCGAAGTAAGGAAGAGGAATAATAATCACGGAGAAGAATTTATTTTTAGTTTTTTGCAGTTCTCTCGCACGCAGTCACAACATCACAGATAGTATGAGCATCCATGAACCATTTGACTCGCCTTCGTTGTTCCTGATTCCCATTATGGTGCTCTCTTCCGTCAAAAAAGTTGTTTTGGCTGACATTGGACGAAGAAGTGGGACTGACTTCTACAGGAAATCGAAAACCTAGAGCAGTTCTGGATAACTGTTCTTGCTGTTTGAGCGCTTTTTGCTGAAGTGCAGCTAATCCTATTCTACAGGGCCCAGGTTCAGATGAGGAGAGGTGCCTACTACTTGACTCGTCTTGTGGAACGGAACCTCTTCTGGGAGACCTACTGTGATGGGGTAATGTACGACGAGTGTTATACAATAATAAAAATCATAATGAGAAAATTGCAACTTAAAAATAAACTGGATAATGCAACTAAATCAAAAATGTGTTCTGCCAGTGAAATCTGGTGAAAGTCTTTTGGAGACTCGGTTGGATTTTTACTTTTGGAAAAAATGACAACATTCATCATGGCAAAAAAAAAACTTGTGAAAGTGAAGGAAGACAAGACTGACTGGACGAACCACAATTGAAAGAAGAAGTTTTATATGTTAATTTTTCAGCGCAATTTTGGAAAGTGAAAAATGTTACCTGAACTTTTCCATAACAGAGAGCACCTTTTCCACAGATGCTAGCTCATCTACTGGTGGTAACCTCTGTCTCTCAAGAAGCTTTTTAATTTCCCTTTCAAAGTCTGAGATTCTTCCGCCTTTCAGCACATACGACTTGTCGGTTTGTGAGCTGGAGTCTTTTCGTGCACATGTCGATGGTGTGCTGGAATTGTTTGAATTGCTGACTTGTGCCGATGGCGATCTCGCGTCTGTCGGATGCTCCGATGAGTTATGTTGAAGATGCAATTGAGGTGAACGGATGTCAGTCTCTCGATCGCTCCCGGGTAAGGGGCTAGTAGCCTTGCTGTTTCTCACTGAACTATGGGGACTGTGGTAGAGGTTATCTGTGTTTGCACTGCTTTGTACCTCCAGCAGTCTACTGTCGTCGTTGTGAAGATCAGTGCCTGAAGCACTTCGACTTGACTTTGTACTCCCTCTGGTTACATTTGGAGAGTGATTGGCATGCTCTCTTATCGCAGTGGATTCTTTGGAGGAATTACTCGGGCATTCTAGCACATGAAAACATTGACATTTGTTTGAAAATACTCTGAAACGTGAAAGAACCAACTTTATCTAAAACTTTATACACTTACTTTTCACCAGGTTATCATTGACAGTAAGAACAGGAGCTGCCTGTTGAAATCGACTTTCGTCCTTGGGGGGTAACGGTGGTGGTGTGGAAGCAGAAGATTCATCGGATGAGGAATCACTCAGTGACTGGGTTGAAGGGGCTTCATATGGAGGAAAAGATGACTGTACCATATGATTAGATTTTCCATGATTGTTGGGTTTTGGTGGAAGACTAATATCCGAACCAACCCTGCCTCGCACACGATTCTCATGAATCTTTCCGTTACGGGTCCTCACGTAGTGCTATAATAATTCAATAAGTTTTTAATAGTCCTATATCCACATTTTACTTGTATGAAAAACGAGCGGAGAATTTTCATTATCTTACGTCTTTATGTGACGCGACACGATCACTATGCGTTCGTTTAACAGGCGCCGTGCGCTTTTCCCTTTCAGACGGGTATACCTTAGCAATTCGTGGCCACCCCAATTCCACATCCGTTAAGTTTCGTAATGGAAGTGGAGGAGGTGGCAAAAGTGGCTCACTTTCTCCAGTGTGAGAATGTGGGCCATCAATGTCAATTGCCTGGTCGTTGTTAAAACTTCGCCCCCCTCCAAAACTGCTTTGATTAGATTGTCCTTGCGATAGTTCTATTGAGTTGGAGATGGAAAGCTGTGGATTGTGCATGAAAAATCCATTCACATTGCCTTGTTTCCTCGGCTGAACTTCGTCAATACGCATGGTCGTTGATTGTTTCCGCCCTACGAGGAGGTAAGTTGTCATCTTCCCCTTCCCTTTGACGTTGACAGTTCCACGACAGTGAATCTCATATGGACAGTTCTTGAGTACGAGATATGTTTCCTCAGAAATCTGAATGTGACCCTGAAGGCCCGTGGATTCCATCCGACTTGCAACGTTTACCGTGTTGCCCCAAATGTCATATCTGCAGAATAAATTAGCGAAACATGATGATAAAACTTTTGCGTTTCTACTAAAATCATTAAATTTGAATCATTGGAGTACATACTGAGGCTTTCTTGCACCAATTACTCCTGCAACTACAGGTCCCACATTGACCCCAACTCGGAGCATAAAATTGTTGTAAGAATTTTCGTTGATTGCTAACAGTCTATCTTGCATTGCGAAAACAAATTCCACTAGAGTTGATATGTAAAACACTTCGTCATTTGGATTTTCAATTCTGTGTTCAGGAAGTAGACCAACCGCTGCCATGTACGTTGAGCCGACAGTTTTTATCTTATCAATCGCCGTAAACTGGTCCTGCGCCAGTAACTGCAGGAAGGATAACACATTTTAAGTTTCATGAATTAAATTCCTTCTTCATACAAAAGGCAACGTTGATTGATATTGTATTTAACTCACCTCATCAAAGTCAGCAATAATTTCATTGAGAAGCCGAAGGCATTCAACTCCCTGGTTATTTCCATCCAGTTCCGTGTAAAATTCCTGAAAGTTTGTGATACTGGCAAACACAACGCCAATTTTATCGTAACTTTGATGATACAAGTCAATGTCATTTCGAAACTCTAAGAAATGACATGCTACATGGGCAGGCAGTAGATTGAATAAGATTTTCTGGAATGGAAAAACCAAAGATATTCGTAAATCAATCTCAATTGTAAAAATATTCGATAATATGTTTCGGCTTTTATAGTACTTACCCGATTCGATTGCTGCAACGCTTCCATTTCCTGTTTCTCAGTGTAAGCTTGCCATTGCCACAAAAAGTCTAATCTTGACATCCATTCAACTTGACGTCCGTGCCAAAGAACGGTCAGAAGGAAGAGCCATATTTGAACTACTGCGACTACTTTAGATTCCGTTAAAGCACTGAAAGAAAAACGACGTCAATAAAATTAAATGAACCATTTGAAACAGTGTACTTTTGCAGACAATTATACTTACCTAGTTCGAATGTCATAACAGTCAAAAATTCGGGCATGCGTGATCAGAATCAAAAACGAATACAGAGATCCAATGATTAGTAAAATAGCTGCTTTCAAAGTGATTGGAAGCCGAAGGAACACAGCAATGGCGACAAAAGAGAGTAGACATGAATGAACTACGTAGTGTGGCAAGGGACACCATCTGTGCTCCATTATCAGTCGTTGAGGAGCTTCGTTTGCATAGGAAACATTGTCATTTACGTAGCCGCCTCCACAAATTTCATCAGTTCGACAGGTAAACTGTTAACATCCAACCAATTCATTATTAAATAAATCTACTCATTCAATAATTTGTTTCAGTCACTTTCTCAAGCACTTACCACATTCACTTGTCCAACTGCGTACACAAGGACAGCGGAAAAAACTGAGATCGCAATCCTGAGAAGTGGCGAGTTTGCCAAATCCCAGAAAATGAGTCGAAGACGCGTGGCCAAGAGCAGCATCAGCACGCTGGAAATCCACGCAAAGGCCGTTAAAAATAAAAGGAGAAGTATAAAGGTTCTCGGTAGGATAACCGCGTGAACTCCCCCTAGCCCCACTAATATTGCTAAAAGTAAGACTAATCCGGATGCAAATCCGTGGTCTGCATCCGAGTAAAATAGTCTTTCCATGTTTCGGTCTTTAAAGCAGAGCGTCAGGGGATGAACGTGTGTGCTCTTTTCCCTGTCAACACTCCTTGCCTCAATGGCTTGAGCTAAGTACTTGTTCACCCGGTTCGTGGGCTGATGAAGCACGGATGCGTGTCTCTTCTTAAAAGGCCGTTTGAACCGCTCCGTCACTTTAGTCTTTCTTTCTGTGGGAATGGTTTTGGCACCGTGATCTGAAGGTTGGACCGCCATGTTGGCGAATGGGACCTCCACTGAGTATTTAACTGAGTGCAGAAGCTGCATGACCACGTTGGATACATTTTTAAAGGAGAGCTTTCGTCGTTGCTGTACTCGAAGTGTATTAAAAAGGATTAGTTTCCGGGGACGGGGTCGGTTAGGGGCAACAATAAAGTAGGAAACGATATTGTTATCTTGGAGGACTCTGTTGGAAATATTCCCTCGTTCTACTTGGTATTCGCCGGCTAAACAATTGAGCGTTACGTGTGAGATATGTATTCGTCCTGGCTCGCCGCTAGACTCCATAGCGTTCGCTATATTTACGTCGTTGGACCAAACGTCATACTGCCACTTGCGAAGACCAAGAACTCCGCAAAGGACACGACCAGAGTGGATACCAACACGCATGTTGAGTTGGAAGTCAGTTGCTTCCCTGATGCTCGTTATTGCGTCAATCATATCGAGACCCATCTCCACTGCACAGTGTGCGTGGTCAGCTCTCGGTTCTGGAAGCTATGTAAATCATAAACATTCCAGCATTATTTGTGCCATTATTGAATGAAATAGAGATTTCATTTAATAGTACCAATTTACCCCAGAGACGCAGTAGTAACAGTCCCCTAGAATTTTTATACGTAGACATCCATTCTCATTGGAAAGTAAATCAAACCTTCAGGAAAGAACAACAAGGGCATTTATTGTCGTGGTTCAAAATATCATTTCATCATTTACGATATCAGCAATAAGAAAAAGCATTTAGAATTTCAAGTACACAAAGCAGTGGAAAAAAATAGTTCATAAGCGAGTCATAAACTTCCTGAAAAGCACTCACTTTCTGTCAGTAATCATTAATTACGAGAGATTCATTACCGCATGCCGACCAACCATGCCATTTTACTGTTTTACTTAGTCATACTTATAAACAATGTTATGCCAGTTTTGCCCAGCACTTACATATTTTGCATTTTTTGCTGCACATTGTTAAGCAAAGTAAGCGAACCATAACCAAACAACAAAAAGCAAAAGTATTTGCATGCAATGCCTGCTACTGTTATCAAAACATTCAAAGAAATACATTAACCTTTCCAGAGAGAAGGGAAAGGATACAAGCAAGCAACAATTCTCTGTCTCGAGGAGGAGGAGGAAGAGATACGGATGACGGACAAAGATCATGGGGCACCAAAGGTCAACTTTCTGATGATAAAAAAAGGAATACCTCTTTTCAACATTTTCTTCCGCTCATGAAGCATTCATTGCTTCAAGGCATTTCAACAATGTAGGCATATCATTATCCTTTATGTTGCATCTTCAGTCCTCCTTACAGGCATTCTCAAGCGAAATGAGATGAGTTTTAATGTCCATTTAATTTTTGAGTTTACTTTTAATATCATTTCGGCCTCTTTCCTTGATTCATCAACAATCTGTTCAATTTGAGGTTTATATTCCATGTCTTTTTAATACTATCTTTGAAATCTTTCCGCAAGCTATATTATCTCAAATGAAAGAGAGGAACTGTGAAGCTGCGCTAGCATAATGCTACAATTCAAATTAAAAATCTCAGACTGCCCCTGAATGCCAAACTCCAGAAGATTTCTTTGGAAAGCTTTGAGCCTGACGTAAGTACAGAGTCTCGAGGGCTATTGCAGGATATTACGGGGATGATAATGACATTAAGATCCAAAAAAACATGAGTTTCATTTCACCACCACCATCGTTTAATCTGGATTACAATTACCAGCTATCACCATTTACTTTTACTGCTATCATTAGCACCAAGGTAGAGTAATACTTAACAATGCGCATTTAGGTATTTCATTATATTTTCTTGTTTGTCGGTGGTGTGGTCCTTGTGGCCGCTTAGGCATTTCCTTCCTGCTATAATATACAGTGATCATCGGTAACCCAAAGAGTTGAGACTTTCAACCACCAACTTGTACTTTTACTTGGGAACATGAGCAGCATGAGTAAATATTCTCTCTAGCAAATAATGCATATACCTAGGCATCCTGTCAAGATTTTGAAAGAAGACGTGAAAAAGTTGTTTGAGCTTATTTCGATCTCATTTTCCATTTTCCTCACTCGTTGATGATCTGACTGCTGACGAGTTTGGTGATGGTGACTCACTCCCGAAAAACCTCTTTTTCCATCTTTTCAACTCTACTTTCCTGTTTTATTACTAGTCCTGCCTGTCTCATTCTTTACTACCAACTAAGTAAATAACATGGATATAAACTCAATTGCTTACTCGGCTCATGTGATAAGTTGTTTGTGAACTGACTTATGTACGAAATGAATGATGCATGTAAATGTAAGCAAAACAGGCATGTTTGTGATGTGTTTGTGTTCGAATCCAAGAATGTTCGAAAGGATGGTCGACAAAAGTTTAAACTTGTCTTAAAAACTCATTCAAATTAAGCCACAGTACAGTAGTCCTGACCATGAGGAATCTTTTCAAGTTTAAATTTCTCCATCCTTTAAAACACCCCCGGCTTCACTTCATAGAGCTTCCTGCCGCTGCCTGCTCCATATCCTTGGAAGTTTTCGTCTCTCACAACATCATTCGAATATTTACACAAAAGATATATTACACCGCATTTACAACATTCATCCATGAAAAGACTAAAAGACTTGACTTGAGCTCACTCGTACTACTCAAACAGAAAAGAAGATGCATTCACATTTTCCACATAAAAAGAGTAGAAAGCAAAAAGAGTACAAACGTCTCGGCTATCACTCTCCTTCTATTTGCTTACAAACTAAATGCCACATTAGAATGAAGGACATGCATCACGGTTGCATGCATGCAGCATTGCATTTAAATAAATAGTGTTATTACTGCCATTTACCATCCTCACTTGTATACAATCATCACTTTACTTATTACTGCTTCTCTTCCTTTTCTAGAGCTATCGATGTAGTTCTTGTGAACCCATTCACTAATTTAAAACTAAGGTAATATCTGTATATTACATTTTATAGCGCAAGATTCTCTCCTAAATGCACATGTGGGATCATCGTGAGGAATTTTTACAGGAATAACTGCACATGAGTTGAGCATCTTTACATGTTGAAAAAAACGCATTGCATGAGCAATAGCTGTATAATTTAACAAATAGCAGGAGAAGCGTATATTATGAGGCAGAAAAGCGCACTAATAAAAATGCTAAAGCGAGAAAAAGACGAAAAGACGACGAGAGATGAGAAAGATGAAAAAATACAAAGTTAAAATAAGTGCAAAGTGTGGCGGACCTTCCAAACAGCTCGTTAAGGAGACGAACTAATTCGTGGGGTGAAACATGAGAGGAGAGAGCTGTAAAACCCACGATGTCTGCAAACAAGATGGATACGTTTTCATGTTTTTGGATGTAGATTTTGTGAAACTGGCGAGCAACAGGGGAGACCAACTCTGTCTTCATCTCATGAGCGACGTGATTCGGAAGTACGGAGAGGAGCAGTCTTTCTATATGGTTTCATCAGGCGTGAAGCAGAAGACAAGAAAAAAAACACAAAAATAACCAGGAAATTATTTAGGTACTCTTTATAACCATGAACACTAAGTAAGAATGAATGTCCTCTTGGGGGAAAACGGCATGCGTCTTTGAAAAAGAGAAAAAAAGGGTTGTGTATCGTGTTGAGCGGAACACTTTCCCGTAAAACTTGCAATATTGACCAGTTTCCAATTACAGGAGGATATAAGAGAGCTCAACATCCTCCCATTAGAGTAATGGCGCTTACGCCCATAAGTGAAAGATTTACGGTATGTGAAACGCTTCAAATAACTGGTACGGTTATATATGCCAAATTTATTTACGCTAGACAGGCACATCACAAAGGAATGAGAAACAAAGTGTGTTATGGGATTTTTCCGCTGATTGTATGCATACTTTCAAGGAGTTTTCCCCTTTTCACAAGAGTTACAAGTACTGCACAACTTTTCTTTCTTAACTTTTCTATGTATTCCCAAGTGTAAACTTCAACTACTCTAATAATATTAAGGAAATCGAGTAGAATAGACGCGTATTGTATGGAATAGTTGGACTAAAGTTTGAAACTTCTTTTTTCTTTCTCACTTACCAAGCTTGTCGTTTTCATCGTGAGCAGCTAATCTAGCTTGGATGGATTGACGAGTGTCAAGAAAGGCTTTTCTCGTGGCACCTTCCGATCTCCTATGTATCCAGTAGCCTGATATGGCAATTGCCAGCCATGTCAAATTATTCGCAATAATTTCAGAGACTTGCATGTAGCGGAACGCATCTGCAAACAGTATGGCACTCAGGGTGTGTCCCATGGTCATGGCTATTGTGGCAAAAATGGCTACAGACAAGGGGATCTCGAGAGACACAAAGATTATGAAAATGACATAGGCGACTCCCCAGGCTCCCTCAGCAGCCACCAATGGGACACCTTGAATAATTCAATAGAATTACAAAAGACACAAAGGATTAGACAGATTTGTCAGGGAAAAGAATGTCATTAGTATTTTGCAAAGAGAGAATCTGTCTGCTTCATGACATGACATTACAAACACTATCAAGATGATAGCATGACATACAGTTACACAAAGAACAAGATGGATCGATGGTTTTTTTTTTGTGTGTGCTCTTTTTTCGCTACACGAATAATTTATTCTTTCACTCACCTAACCGATGTGGAATAGGAGCAGGGACTCCTATCACTACAAAAATTGCTGAGAACACAAGGAATGCAAGAGTGAGAATCCACTCCTTCCCGTACAACTGTTGAAACACCCAAAGGCCGAGTATTGTGACAAATGTACAAGCCATTGCCAGCGTTTCAACGGAGAAACGGAAGTATAAAAGAGCGAGGATGGCATTGCCGATGGCGAAAATGAGGTACGATGATCGATTTTGAACTTTGGCTGAGTAGCGCTGGAACAGGGATTCCAGCTCAGGATTCTCAAATCGTTCTCCTGTCCATCTCCAATTTCTTTCGAATGTTTTCACTCTGTGGTCCATTTTTGTAATCCTGATGAAGGCGTATTATAGCTTCTTGTTTTCTTGTGACTTTATTTTGCATAGATGTTCATTTGCTGCAGGTTTTTAGGTTTTTCCTCAAATTTTTAGACTACCACAAAGAATGTTTTAAAGCAGGTGTAGGATGACAGGGGGATGATGGTGAAACAGAAGAACGAAAGGAATGAGAGAAAAGTCTATATGCGATTTTGGTACTTTCTTCAAAAGAAAATCAAATCTCTGAAAGACTTTACATCGCTGTTGTAAAAGTCGTTTCCGTCTTTGTCGTCTTCTTCATCATGATGATCACCTTCAACCTCTGGTCTTAGTTTCTTAATTAGTAGTTATTCCTTAGCTAATAATAGCAGTGTAGTAGTACTATCCATTCTAACAGTAATATTATTAGCTGCCGTCGTTGTAAGAGTAATTAAGGTAGGATCACTCTTGAAAGTAGTTACTCGTCGTGTACACCGGTTGATTATCATCGTTGTCAATGCTGCTGCTGCTGACTTGAGACTAGCTGCAGTTTTCTCATCTTAATTTGTTACAACTTAAAACTAATTATATAAACCTAATTATCTTCTATGTAAGTACAAAATATCTTTATATTAGATTGTTGATTGCAAAAATATTAAAGCTGAAATAACAAAAATCGACATGTGTGTAGTTATGTGTAAAAATTGTAAATGCACTCCGTGAATTGGTTACAGTAATATACGAATATTAAGTGATTGCTGATGCGGGCAGAAGATAGTGATGATTAGATGCGGCGTGATACGAAACCTGAAAAGGAGAAAAAGATCATTTTGGATTATGCCTCCCATAGACACCTTTTGAATTTGCATTTACAAATGGTCATAATTATGAACACTCATTCTGGAAAGCAGCATTGAAAATTTTTTTTTTGCCTTTTTTTGCAATACACGAGATATGTATAGCTAACAACGCCTACACTTTTGAGAAAATGGTTCTATTATGTAGTGGAAGCTGCACTGCAACGAACTTTCTACTTTAAGCATCTATAATAATGCCTGCCTGTCCTGCCACGCGCCTTACAACGCTGGAAAGTGGAAAATGTTCAAAATGTTCAATGAATTTATGCGAAACGCACACGGGCAATAAAAAGAACTGAACTGAATGTATTTCAAAGTTTACGACTAGCACGAGTGCACAACTTCTATTCAGGATGATAATCAATCAATATCACGATGACATTATTGTTTTCCACATTATTAATGGTGGGTGCGTGATTATCTTGAATCTTGGCTAAATGGCTAAATGTTTTTAATGCATAGGTAGTACCCACCATAGAATTCTTCTACTTTTCCCTTACGACAACCAACAATGGAGAATACTGATTAGAGCCATCAATGCGCACATAAAAATGACCACGCATTTTATTTATTTTCTCATTTTATAAGAACGTTTTATTGTTAACTGTCAGTTTCGTGCACTTTTAGTTTAAAGGGTACGTACATCATCATCATTATCAAGGTAAATAGAGCCTGCAGTATCCTATCCCGATTTCATATCTTTTGCTCAAATCTTGACAATAATGATGATGATGACGAATAGCACGAGACTATCAATCACCAACAATACGGCAGGTTGGGCATCTATAATAAACAAGTTTGCGTGTGATGCTAATTTAATTGACCCTTGAAGCATGCAAGTAAAAGGCAGAATATGTCAGCCATGCGCACGCAATTAGCAATCCTATACAGAGGTGCTGGCTGTGCGATATGATAGCACAATGTCTAAGCAATAATGATGGCCATAGGTCGCCTTAAATATTTTAATTGAAGATTCAAGATGCGTAGTGATGATGATTATCATTACGAATAATATGAAAAGATATGCATTAAAAGAATTTTTTCCTATTAGGTATATAGGGAGCGGTGGTATGTACATACTGTTATTCCATTTACCGTTCTCAATAATTCTGCCAACAAAAATAATAGCATTCTTCATAATTGTCTCACAAGTCATCGTTTTCGTTGTAAGGGTCATTAAATCAATGTAACTCAATATACACGAGACATGACAGTGGAATAAAGATTCATTGCTGTTTAAAATGCAAATGTAATCCCGTGGCTTTTAACAAGATCGCCTACTGCGTTAATTCACCTTCTGACACGCTACACCAAAGTGACAATTATATTAGGTATTGTATTGTGCAGAAATGCAATATACACTTATATGGTACACATGATGACAGAATCGTATAGCAAAAGTGTTTACGAATACCAATTTGTAAGACACAAAAAAAGCAACAAAGGAAAAGGAATAAAGTCAAGATGTTATACTTACGTGATTCTTTTATGCAGGGAGAGACTATTAATTTAGTCGTTTCGTTAAGAATCCAGTAGAACAGAACACTTTGGCATTTTTCATCTATGATTACATAGTGAGTTCCTATTTGTATTGCAAAAATAAATGTTGAGTTGCTGTTGTGTTTTGTTGCATATAAAGTGGGAAAATGCACTTGAATTGCCGGTAATTACAGTTTAATACATGTAGTGACTTGACTGATGATGATTTCAAAATAAATTATGACTACAGAGTAAATCTTAACTTTAATACACGTGTTGATAATTTCTTGTTTAACTAGTTAAAAATATAAGATATTAATTTCTCACTCAAAAACAACTCCTCAAATTTTGTACTGGACTGTTTTTTGCCCGTGCAGCTGCAAACCTCCACCCACATGTAGTAATAATCCACTTTGAGTTAGAAATTTTTCGATGATGCTTCTTCGCTGTGCACTCCACTAACAGTATTCGTTACTTCACATTGTTCATCTATCATGAAAATTCAGACGAGTGAATATGTAGCATTCTTTGTGAAGTGCTCTACACAAATTCTTTTTTTATCTAAGAAATTGGTATTTATTATAATTTGAAAAATCAGACATCAAATCAGTCAGGATACCGATTTCTTGGTCGGATTATGATGATGATGATAGGAAGAACGATACGATGATAATGAAGTAATGAGTAAATTTACATTTGCACAATCACACAACGACAGAGAACGGATGCATTGAACAAACCATGTCGTGCAGTTGTGTCCTTTAAACAGTTTTGTTTGCTTGATGTAGCGTTGCACTCACTGATAAATGAAATATGACTGGCTGACGGGCTGCTGGTGAACGCTGAACTCGTTGTTCATCAAAACTAATTAAGTAATGACTGTTCCTCCTGTCATGATGATGTTCGTACATACATTTTGTGTGTGCATTTTACCAAAAAGTATAAAAGTCAAGGCTGGAAGGAAGGGCCTTTATAATATTTTCCAAAGGAATTTTTTCCACGTATAAATAATCTCTCGAATGACGATGTAATGTAAATGTGCATTCACAGAAAATGGATGTATCTTTTATCTGTGTTATTTGCATAGACAGATAAAATAGTGTATCAATATCGGAGGATGTGGAGGAGCAGACTATCAACAAAATGAAAACCTTTTACAAAACTGATGATCTTATTGGTCTTCTTCTTTTATCTCGCAATAAAGTAGAAACGATGAGCAAGCACACACATGATAGTTAAAAATGCTGACGTTACGCTTACAAGATTCATTATAACTTTCATGATGATGATCTCGATGATACAGTGGTAATATTAATCTCAAAACATTCTACTCGCAATAAGAGCCCATTTTTATATACATTAAACGTTTGTTTATTATTATTATTTTAAATGTTATTGCACTTTTTCTTCATCTTTTTTCCTACGATGCATCATCCTCGCATCATCAGTCAGTCAACGTGATAAATACTTTTTGGCTAATATACGGCACTCGTGCACACACACATACCTACTCACAAAATCAACAACACTTTTAATTTATACGCATACTGATTACTTGTAAAAATTACCTAACATATATAATGGACAGTAAGAAAATGCATAGGGCATTGTTGTACAATAAGTTATGGACTTTAGCTTTCTTGTGACTCAATAATATATTAAAAATAACAATGTGCACAGACAAAAAAAAGTAAACACGGCAATTTTTTTTTCTCTCTTGTTTTCTTTATACGGGATGATAAGTACAATATATAAGTATCAAAAAGGGGGAAATAATGGACAAGTATAAAAATGTAAATAAATGCCTAGCTTTTATTTTGACAGCCAATAAGTTTATAGTAGGAGCTGCGAGTATGGAGACTATCAAGCATTTATTTGTCAAATTAAAAGAAAGGTAATAATATATTGTTTATAGAAGTAGTAATAGATGTGGTAGTAGTGGTATCATTTTGATACTGGTACTAAAGTGCCAAGAACCTTGTATAAAGGTACATTGTCACGATATATTGTGCACTTTACTTGCGTGAACAACAAAAACCCAACTTCACTTCACTCCTTCTAATGTTCTCCATTCCATTTTGACTTACTACAAGAAAACAAGAAGTCAAGAGAAGACTAAAGACCATGATGGTGTTGTTGTAGGTATATAATATGCTTTTTTATATTATGTATCATGTTTTTTAGAGTTTCGTGGTGGTATGGTCCTATGAATGTCCTGTCTTAATGTTCTTGTGCGTGATCTCCTCTCTGGTCTATGTTTCCCATGGTCATATCTGTAGGCTTGTTTTTTCTGTCTCTTCTCTTGTATGTGTGAATGCCTACGATTTAGTGGATCTATAGATTCAAAGACAGTTTAGTTACGGAGAGAAAAGGAGTGAGAGACAGTCGGGCATGGACATTATTCTTATTATGTATTTTAGATATTGTGGATACTCGTATACATATATATGTACATGGTTCATATGCTATTTTTGCTTCTCCATCTACTTCTCTGCCAGTTTTTTGGTCTCTCTCTTGTCGATTCGCTCTGTTCTTATTTTTTTCCAACAAAGCATCATCAACAGAAGAAGGCTTGTGGTGGTGGTGCAGATCATGTACTGTATGAAAAGGGATGTTGCGCTCACAAGCATGATTTTTTTATATAAAAGGAAAAACATGACTTGTTCAAAAGGTTCCCTTCCCAGCCTAACTTGTATATTCATCTCATAACAGTGCTGTCCAAAAAAGGATGCCTACGGGATCATATTCTACATTTTTTGCCAATATTATGCAATACCCTGGTAGTTATTAAGGTACAAAGAGGTATAGATTGCAAAGCTGCATGAGAAGATAAGAATACCCCACACACACCAAACCACCAATGGAGCAGAGAGAAAAAAGAAAGAAGAAACGATTTTCCCTAAAAGCATCTCTGAAAATGTCATGAAACTACTCACTGCCACTACCACAGCCATTATATCATTATTTTCGCATCCACCTCACCACCAAAGAATCTGAGAGCAAGATGTTACACAAGAAGGCAGAAAAAAATGCAGATTTGTACCATGTTTTAAGGGTGTAATGTTATCTATGATTGTTTCTTGTATGAAGTATTAATATGGAGGAAGGATGAAAACACATGAGAAATGTTTAACATGTGTACTTACTTTTTTGCACAACGGGAAATCACTTTGCCATTTTAACCCTTCACTTGTGCCATCTTCACCCTTTTTCTCGGTCTCTCTCTCACTGGCAGACAGAGACAGTGAACTGTCTATCATGTACTTTCAATAAAAGTTAGTCAGTGGCAGAGAGAGAGAGAAGGACATGTTTTTGCCATTTGTCGGGTGACTCATTAAAAAACTTTTACCGCTTGACGTTTCTTCTTCTTCATCTTCTGTGTCTGTCTATGAGAAAATGCACTTCTCTAGTTTTCGCTTTTATTACTATTTGATGCCATAAAATCTCTTGGTTTGTCTACGTTTGAATCTCTGCTTTTATGATCTTTTGATTTACTTTCTTTGGCGTCATATAAAATGGTAGGCATTTGTATACTAAACTGCTCACGTCAGGCTTGACAGCTTGGAGGAATGTGCCTAGAACTAACCAAAACTGAGTGAAATCACTACTAATGCTGTAATCTGGACTTATTATTTCTACTCATGGCAGACAATCAGCTCACTGTGTAAATCAACATGAAGTGACAATGTTGATTTACACACTGAGTGTGACAAGTCATAAGCCTCGAAAAGTAAGAAATAATTTGGCACATGTCTTACATGAAATGTATTTTGTAATGAAGCTCACAGAGTGTTTTGTCAATGTTTGCTAAAACTATTCTTTGATCAACATTTCATAACATTTTTAGACTAACTGCCAGTCTAATCTCCTAATGCATGCAATTATTTCCCAATCTATATCTCTGTCACTTCCGTTTCCTCCTCAGTCGTTCATCGACAATAGAACGGGTCAGAAGTCAAAGAGTTACTTCTGAACCCTAAATCCCGTTACAATGAGGGAACAGGAAGAAAGCGGCATTTTCTCCAACTAAATTGCTTTCACTCCCCTCTTTTCATCGATAAAAGTTTCGTATTTCTTTCTACTTGATAGTCTCTATACAAGCGGGGCTGGATTAACATCCCATCCAGCCAGAACAAAGTAAAGTTGTTTTTCTACAGAAATGTTATCTTCTGTAACTTTTTGCATTGACGATACATAATCGTTAATCATTTCCTTAATTACTTTTTTCGTCAAGCAGAATGAGGACTGCTGCCGAGTCAACATCATCGGCATGGACGTCCAAAAGTGGGACGATGTTGGTGTTGGTTATCCTGGGAATGCAAATTTCCAAAATAACAGCTTGTGAGACGTTACCAGCTTCCATTCACATTATAAAAGGTACAAAAAAAGTCACTTTTCGACTCTACTCCCACAAAATGATGTACATACTTAGATTCAAAAAATGGAGAATAAATTAGCATACATATTACATTAGATGTCATGTTGATGTTCATTCATGTATGAGTACAGAAATTTATCAACCTGGAGGGCAGCTGGAAAGGACTTGTGAAGGAGAAGTTGCGGTTAGCAAATGTGAAGGTAGCTGCTCCTCAAGAGTCAGGCCATCAGCAGTCAGCCACACTGGATTCTTTAAGGTATGCATTTCTTTGCTACTTAATAGTTAGTTCCATTTCCATATATACCACAACAGCACCACATCGTCGTCGTGCAAAAGTGAACAAAGATTTATGGCTGCGATGATGACAAGTGAAAGTTTTTTTGTCTTGGGCAAGATGTAACTTTCTATTTGTCTTGCTTTTTCCATTCTTCTTTCCAGGACTGTCAATGCTGCCGAGAAACAACATTACGGTCCAGAGCTGTTACGTTATCTAAATGTTACGACCCCAATGGGAAAACGTTGACAGGAGACAAGGAAAATTACGTTATCAATTTGAAGGAACCATCCGACTGTAAATGCTATCGATGTGGCGATCTCCCAACTCCTATTTCATAGATATATTCTCCATTGGAATTTCCATAGAATAGTCATTATTATAACTATGCATATAAAAAAGACTAGATTTTAAAGCAGACCGTTACATTTCTCATTCCAACTTATCTACGACGTTTTCCCAATCTTTTTGCATAAAAATATATTAAATATTGATAAAGAAAGTTTTTGCTGAAAGATATCTGTTAAGGAATATTATATACAATCGTTATTAGTATTAAATGTCTCTCAAAATGAGAGCATATCTTGATTTTGTCTTTTTCAAGATGGAATCCTCATTACTCCGTTGTATGCACCACTGATGCGCGTTTAGTCGACGATGACCACAATAAAATTTTATTCGCTAATAATTTACTGTGTCTAAAATGATCATTTATTTATGTCTTCAGAATTAAATGCATATTATACCTTTCATGTTAGTCTGACAGCTAGAAATTGCACCATGCCCCAGTAACATACCCATCCATAATCTTCCTCAAAATCTAACAACACTATTTTGACAGGTGCTTCGCATCATCGCAATGATGATGTCATCAACGATCAGAACAAAGAACAAACTGATCGTTTGTCACATGCCTTTATGATTTTTGTGTAAGTTTTTGGTCTCCTTTTTGTTTTCCTTTGCAAAAAAATCACAGCAGTTGACAAATGCATTCAAATTTTCAAATGCGAAAAAAACATGGACATGACTGACCAACGACGCATTTCTGTTTTTGTTTAGTTTGCATTCTACAGTTGCGCAACTTTTGTCAAGAAGCTTATCTTATGGACTTGTACGGGCGGGATTCATCTTACCTGACCAACTGACTTTGAAATAAAATAGAGTTATTTAAGCTTTTGTTTAACCCCTGCTGCAACCGAAAAGATTTAACTGTGTTACTACGAATCATCGTTATTTTTGTCGTTCAGCGGAAGCATTCCAGGAAAAAGCTCACCAATGCCTACTCCATCAAAAATTGCAAATGAAACCCCGAAAGGGAAGTTAAACATCGCGGTGATGTATACGATCGTTTCTTCTACTTTACCGGAGGCAGCAAAGACTGATGAGAAAGTGGTCGCCCAATCAACTGCTGGTAAACGAGGTGTAGGTGTGATAAGGACCGGATTGTATTGCAGGTGGAGATCTGATGAAGTCGCTGGATTTTCCTTGAAAGAAATCGGTAATATTTAATTATTCAACAAAGAACGAATGGTTATTCAGAATTTACAAAGTCTTTACAGAGTTGTTGGTGATTATATTGTATGCAATTAAAAAAATAACATTATTTGTCAATTCAGGAAGTAGCGCTCTCTCTCCAAAATTCCGGGTCAGCCCTTTGGAACGTCGCAATGGCTTGTTGAGTCCTATGGAATCAGTCATATTTGGACAAACTCTGAATCTTGTGGAAAACGATGACTTCGGTGAAAAGCAAATTGTGGGGTATCATCAAGGTGAAGCTCAAATTGAGCTCTTTCGGGCTACTTTCCTACCATTTTCTAAGGTACGCTTACAATCAAGGGAAGAATTTCACCAATTATGATATTTTCCAGAAGTGGTTTTAATAAGTATTCACATTTTTTATTGTTTTAAGGCTTCTATGCGCCGTATGAGAGTTTGCATTTTGGATGAGGACAGAGTTCATGTTCCGGTTGGATGCATTGAGTGGAGCACGTTGTTAGGAATCGGAACTAATGCGCTCATCATGGACTGTGTGAATAACCAGGGCTTCAAGACTAAAACTACTGCATCAGGAGGAATTGAGGTCTACAAAGAGATCCATTTAAGAATTTTTACTAACATTCAATTAATTTTCAATTGGATCTTTCATTTACATTTACTGTAAAATAAACATATATCACTTGATTTCAGGTCTTTCGCAAGGGTGAAAACGAAAGTGTGGCTGCTGTAATTTCGATTCGGGGTTGCGTCAACCACCAACTCACTTTTGGTACTGACACTACTGAAAACGCTTCTTGGGAAACTAAAGTTCTTCTTCTGTGCACTATGATAATGACGGTAAAACAAAAAAAACTTTATGATGATTTATCTATTGTGAATATAAATGAAGAATGAGCATGACATAATGTAGTACATATATTCATCGTTGTTCATAGGTGATTATAAAAAATGAAACCAATGCAGCCGACAAATTGAGTGAAGATATGTCGGAGCTCTGTGCTGCCTTTTTGTTACTTTTCATTTTGATTGGACTTTGGGTTGGAGTCTACTTTTTTTGACTTTCCAGCAGGATGCATTAAAATGTGGAAGTGCTTTTGATTTTTTTGTATTGTTTATGCTTAAAGATTGAATGAAATTGTTGTTACTTGTTAGTATATTATAATTCTGGTAAGGCTTTGTTGTCGTCGTTTGGGAAGGCGTTTAATGAACGTATTTTTACGGTCGTTATTAATAACAATTTTGAATAATAAATAATATAATATGTGTGTTACATAGCTTCTTTGCGTTTCTTTCAGAGAATACAGAATTAATCAGTAGGTCATTTAATTATATTATATTATTGCTTTTAGTCAATTGATGGAGACACACCGTCAATCCATTGAACATCTATGCTTGGCCATTTGGTTTGTAGGCATGTAAGAATTTTGTTATCATCAGAATCCGAAACAGCACCAAGATTAGACTCCAAAAGAATGGCATTTCCTTCTCTGTACCTGAAATTATACACGGAATGTTTTGCATGTTTAATGAAATATTTGAATCATTCCACCACGTTCATCTTTAATATATGCTTAATTGCTAACCTAATTTTTGTATTTGATGATGGCCGCGATAACCCGTTATAATGGTACAGTGTAAAAGTGTCAGGTCCTCGAACGGGTTCATGAGGGAAAAATTCGTCCATAAATCCCTCCAGTAGTACGATACCTAAGCCCTCGGGATCTAATTTCTTCTTCATTATTTCCACACTGAAAAAATATTGAACGTGTAGGCAAAACCTTAATCGAAAACAGGATACACATAATTTGTTACAATCATGTTAAATAAGAGTAATTTCAATAAACTCACTAAGCAGGGTCCGCATAAAGGTCTAAAGATCGCATAACATCCTCCAACAAAATGGCCTGTATGAAATTATTACCTTCTGGGTCGTAAGTGTGAAAAATTCGTCTAGCCTTTTCACCAGGACTTTCAGGTATTATCAATCTCATGTCTAATGAGAATATCACTGTGAAGAAAATACAAACGATTAGCATTTTCACGAATTCTTAAGATATCATACAATCAGTTAGTTTTAAATGTTAAAAGACATATTAGCTAACCTGTTAAATGCGTTTCGCTTCCTACGACCCAAACGGGAAACTTTGGATTCTTCAAAAACGAACCTACTTCGCAGTATCTCAGTCTTTCTAAAACCGTTAGAAATCCTACTTCACATCGTCTACATATTCCTTTAAGTGCTGCAAATTAGCCATGTAAAAATAGATTAGATTTATCATGTAATTTTGGTTTTCTGTAGGATTTCAGCAAAAGTTTAAAATCTTACTTAATCCGCCTAAATCCTGATCGTTATCCCATACATAATTGACTCCTCTTCCTGTCAGCAGCAAGTTGATCAAACATTGACTTCCGTGACCGTGAATGGGATCGATTAGTTCATTATTTTCTGACATTTCATCTACTAAGCTTGTGACACCCTGCATTAAAAAATAATTACATACAAACATTAATACAATTCTCTACAAATGCAATTTTCTTCCAATAGTTTATAAAATGATTATACTGCCACACCTTAGATAATAACACCGAGTACAAGTATTGCAACACACCATACTCCTTCTTAAATGTACTTAGGTTTTCTAAAACTCGTTTCTTCACATCTTCTATACTGGTGAACTTTTCCACATGGAGTTTACTATGAAACTCCTCCTCTCCTAAAGGGGCACTTGCAGCCACTGGCTTTGGAACCTCAGTAGTGGGCGAAGCTTCTCCTCCCGTTTCCATTGCCATGGTGTCATTTTGATAATTATCAGTCCTAAGGAACACTAAACAAAATCTTGGAGCCTTCTTCTGGGGTGATAGAGACGCATGATTAACAGTCGGGGTAGCATCAGAAGTAGCTCCAGCCGCTGGATCATTATCTTCCGAAACAACTTGCTGAAGAATTTCAGTCAAAGCTTGACACAGCAATACATCCACTTGTTCTTCCGTCAACTGTCCATCAAATCAAAACACAAATTAATGCGCATTCCTATTGTGAAAACCAATCAACTTTCACTTTTTGATTATTAGCGAATCTTACCTGTCGCCACACATTATTTTGAATTGCTTTCCCATCCTGCAAAATTTGCTTGAGGAGAAAGGCTTGCACCGGTGCGATCACAGCACAGGGTCCTCCATCCCTCTGAACTAGTGCTGTATGCTCATCTGAGCTGTACGTGAATCCCTGTGACCAGCGTTGGAAGAGATCACCTTTGATATGTTCTCCCCACAGTACTTTCCTCACATCCCGAATCTCGGGACTGATCTCCAACGGAGCACTCATCTTTGGTAATGAGATTATTTAGCAGGTCGACAGATAAGTGGACGTGGTTACTCCCCTCCCCTTCAACAAGATTATTATATAAACGCACTAAACAATTCCGGTTTTGGGAGGCCAGGCAGCAAAGGGTTGCTGCTGAGGATATTGCAAAATTTGCAGAGGATTTTTTGCACTGCCAATCCAACTCGAACATGAAGTTATTTTGAATGTACGTATAATACTAAACGGCTCTTCGTTATTCCGACTAACTTATTCAGTGAAATTTTGCATAGCGTAGTTTTTTTGCACTTCAAACCGCTGCCTAACTTTCTCCTGTTAACTTTCTTTCAATTAAAGTGCTTATTGCGTTACCGTATTTCGTCCGGTTATAAATCTAATATATTGCGATTTTACCCACTACTTATACAAATAATATTGCACACCTTTCCCTTATCAAGGCAGTATTGCTAAAAATTATTCTATCCTGTATAGAGGCTTATATTGGCATCGTTTTGTGTAAAGCTTTAAAAAAGGAAGAATGATAAAATGGCTTTATTTTTTTATCTTTCTCGTTTTATCCAGCTTTTGATTTCCAATTCAGTTTAAAGCACATTTGGTCAAATATCTTTCTCACTGCTATTAAGGCATCAAAATATCTAAATTGAAATTCTATTGCTCTCTATAAAAAATTATTTGCAAGCGAAAACTTACTCCTATTAAAAAAGCATTCTTATGAACACATTAACTAACTCTAAATTTTCATTACCAGAGGGTGTCCGGTAAAAGAAGGAAAAAATATTTATTTCCCCTCACAATTTTCACTACTACCTCGCTATACAGATCAACAATCTGAAATATTTCATTAGTGACTTCATTTTTGTCGTTTTGTCTCATAGAGGGAAAGTGTTAACACCTACATACTATTATAGCTATGTAATATCCTATACTTGTCTTTTTCTCTTTAGATATGATTCCAAAATTTAAAAGAAAAAAATGTGTTTAATTTACATTTTCAAAAGATTTCAAGAAAAATGGAAAAGATTAATGTGAAACATGCTCTAATTTATTTTTATAAGGTAGTATTTTTTTCAAATGTCTGTGACAATTTTGTGGCACATTCTTTTGGCGCTGTGTATATAACATGTACATTGGATGTATGACTTGGAGTGAAATTGGAGTATCCTTTATGCATTTGAGTTGTTCCTCCTTCGTAGAAAATTGGGGAAATACATTGTAACGTGTGATATCATCATCGTGAATATTTGGGATCCTTATGGGTAAAGCAAAACGGGGATGTACATATAATGCGTTAAGTACATCATCATGATCCCACTTTTTTGAAAGGATTCCTCCTGAATCTGAGAGAAAATGTGTTCTTGCAACTGCTGTGTAGATCATGAATATGAATATACAGAAAAGATTTTAATGTAGGCTTGTATACGTGAATTGTTTGGATATAAGCCCAGCCCAGAAAATACAATGAAGATATGTTGAGAACTCAACCTTACACATCATTATGGCCAATTTAAAGGCATAATATTTATGCTTTATAGTAGGTAGGTACTTTGCAGCAATGGAATGCATACACAGGGAATTATGGTATTTGTATTGGGTTTTGGATATGTAACATAGAACATGGAATAAACACACAAATTTCTCATCAGAAGAAAAATCTCTACATATGAATATTAAGGCTTTTACGATTTATTTACTGTTTATATGTAAAAAAAAATCAACAAAAATAAAATTGCGAATTTCCTCCCATGAGATTTCCGTGCTAATGCGTGCACAACTCCATCTCAGCCTTGTGTTCATGAGGAGAGAACAGAAATTTTATCTGTAATTAAAGGAAGTACACAAATGATTTAATGGGCGAAGTAACTCCCTCGTTTCGGCCAGTTTGCAGATGAACTTTGTGCAAAAAAATGTTTGTGTGAAATAGTTGGTGCGATTGCTTGCATTGTTTATAGCTATTTGACAATAAGTGCAGCTTTCTCTTTGGAAAATCGTTCACAAATCAAAGCTTACCAAATAAGATAAAAATGGAGCAGCTTACGCTAGCAAAAGGTAAACCAGGTTTGGAAAATACAGACAATTTTCTATTGATTAAGTAATTATGTAAATTGCAATGCATGCATTGTGCTGATATTCAGTTTTTCAAATTGTTTATTCACGCAGACGTGAAAAGAGCTATAGAGCTACTGGATATTCTCCAAAAAAGTGGAGAGGTCCCTGCAACGAAATTGGCTGCGTTGCAAAAGGTGTTACAAAGTGATTTCTTCAACGCTGTGCGAGAGGTCTATGAGCATGTCTACGAAACTGTGGACATCCAAGGTTCTCCCGACATTAGAGCTTCCGCCACAGCCAAGGCTACTGGTAAGGGAAAATGTTTGGTGGAAAGTTTATGAATAACTGGAAATGTTTGAAACTTTCACTGACCTCTAGTTTCTTGGCTATTTTTCAGTTGCCGCATTTGCAGCTTCAGAAGGACATGCACACCCGAGGGTGGTGGAGCTACCAAAAACTGAAGAGGGTCTTGGCTTTAATGTAATGGGAGGACGTGAACAAAATTCTCCCATTTATATTTCACGAATCATTCCGGGTGGTGTGGCAGACCGTCACGGAGGTTTGAAAAGGGGTGACCAACTCCTCTCAGTCAATGGAGTTGTAAGTTATTGCAAGAATTATTATGAGAAACTGCGCATGACAAAATTCTGCATTCTTAATTGTCTGATTTTCCTCCATTTCTACAGTCCGTTGATGGCGAGAACCATGAAAAGGCAGTTGAGCTCCTTAAAGCAGCCCAAGGTTCAGTCAAGCTTGTAGTGCGATACACGCCCAAAGTTCTTGAGGAGATGGAGCTTCGGTTCGATAAGCAGCGTGCAGCTCGTCGTAGGCAGCAGTTTAATTAAATTCATCTATTCTATAGTTATTTAATTGTCCACTGCGTTAACTATCATTTCCTCTCACTGTGAATGACTTCTTCGTAGCAATCAACACAAATTCAAATATTACCTATCTACCTATTCATCTTATCATCATCAACTATACCTTTGTACAACACACTGCACCTTGCACTCAATACAGTTATGTACATTATTTGGACATAGATAGTTTAATAGTGAAATAATAGTTAATAGGATGAATGACACAACGTAAAGTGTACGAATTGACATACCTATTTAAAATGCGCAATCCTAAACTGACTCAAAAGAAGAGTCGTTTTAAAATCACATTTAGCAATATTACGTATGTATCAATATAATATTGGTGACCTTTTCTGTTGGTATACATTTACAATATCTGTAATCTGAATGTAACACTGAACTTTCTTCTGATGATGACATCGTGGAATACTAGCCGGCTAGTAATTTTAATTTATATGAAACATGTATTTGAATTCCTTGCGACAGCTAAGAAATTACTAGCAACTAACATTTTAAAGGAGAAGTTAAAGTTAAGATAAACGTATGGGCATGACAAATACAAAACGCCAATATAGGGACGTGGGTCAACTCGAGATAAGACAAGCAATTTACAGAAACCGTTTTAATTCAACTTTCATTGAACGTTTGCCATATTAATAGGTTAAAAGCTTGTTTTTGAGATTTCAGTATTGTTAATGAATATTTCCTTTCTGTATTCTTCGCAAACATCATTTGTACCAGGTTTTAAAATCACAATATAAACAGATTCAGGTTTTTCACATAGACATTGTCCTTACAAGCTGTCAAATAATACCACTTACCTATGTGGAAATGCCGCTTCAGCATTATAATAACCATACCTTACCGTTAATAGAAATTTTAGCTTCATCACAGCCATATTAATTTTTAAAATATATCAGATTATGCCGAGGATTTAGAAACTAACATTACATGACTTTTGATTGCTAAGTATGTTTATACTTATAATACATGAGATATATTGGCATATGAGTGTGACAGGTTGACATTTATGTATCCGGATGGATGGAAATGCAGTCACCTTTTTGGACAGAAATAATTACTTAATTTATCAGCAAATATTTAAAAACATTGTCTGCCTACCTACACAGATTAACTAATTGAAAATTAGTTGAATTGTTAAAGCTGCAATGCACGTGATCAAGCCATGTCTAGATCATGTCTAACTCCATACTTTCATGCGCCTATGTTTAATTTTTTAAATTATATAATAATTTACACAAGCTCTTATTGTGCCGTTTTGTTTTATCACAAGAAAATTTTATACATACGTAAATACAACATACGTACATGTTCAGAAAAATAAAAATTTACTAGTTATTGTTAAAGTAATCTTAATTTCAAAGCATATAAACACATTTTTTATAGTTCATTGAATAGTTCCTGCATAGTGTAACAAACTAAGTACCGTATTAGCATAAAATAAAAACAACAGAAACAATTAATTAAAATCTGTACCAATCTGAGTATTGTTTCAATATTCAAAGATTGCTTCGCAATAATTTTTTCTTACACGGGAAAATAGAACTGTACATACCTAAGGGAAGTTTCAAGGCATATTCTATTCCACTATATCCTCGATTACAATTAATTTATCATTTCAAAGTACATCAATTTTCATTGCAAAAAGTCAATATATGTGCATATTGGAGACATTTGGGGTTTCATTTCAAAGCTAATAATATTCAGGATTCATTTCTTGAACCTTACATTTCGAAAATTGGAAAACGGTCATTTGGAACCAAAATTTGTAAAATATATTATTTTGGTTTTGTTTGAGAATTGCATACAAATTTAGATACATATTGCCAAAACATCGAATTTATATTCGCATATTCTTATCATTGGATTTCTCGCGTGTGTAGTAGCCACGCGAGATTGGAGTTCCATTCCCATTTACGGAATGGCATGAGCATCTCCGGAAATTGTTTCCAATCCCCAAAAGTAGGAGTATTTTCTTTGGATTTAATTATGGGCTGTTCCCGGCGTTACTGCAATGCCGGGTCAACCCGTGGAAGGGCGGCAGCAAGCTTTCCATCCCTTCCTGTTCCCAAAAATCGGTTTAATCTACTGAGACCCTCAATGAGAGTCATATCAGAGATTAAGCTGATAAGAACAGAAACTACACATTTGATCTTAGCCAAAAGGCCGAGAAGCGATAACCATTGAAGTTCCCGAGCAGTTACCCAACCCAAAAAACTAATTTCTGTATTTCCGAGACATAATTTTGGTCTGAAAATTCATTAAAACAGGAACATATCACTTCACCCCAATCCTTATTTCCATTTAACTGCAATGTTTTCCTCAATATTTTGCACATAATTTTACATAAATATAGCTAAATATAAAGTATTTAACTAAAAATGGTTACAACTTTTAGTCAAGAAAGAAAAACTTCATTGGCGAAGAAAAATGGCTTTTGAATTTCGTGCGCAGTTTTCAAACAGACAGCACTTGACTGACATTGCAAGGGACTACTTACAACAACCCTATGTTTGATGTTTCCTTTTCATATTATTAACAAAGGTACTCGTTTTGTGCATAAATGTACTTAAAAGTGAATGCACAAAATTGCACTCTTCAAGGAGTCTCCTTGAGTCTTTGATAGCTAAAAACTTTTGACGAGTAGTATATCCGCTTGTGTTCGCAGCATTATCCCTTATCGTTTTTAGTTAGTATTTTCATGTGTGTTGTCAGATACCCAGTCTAAGTAAGATATTACTCCGTATTCAAAAGGCATAATTTTCCTTTCTTCTACCTGTATCTGGAGTAAAACGAGCTTTTATTTTCCACGCATGCATTTTCGATTTTATACATGCAAACTGTGAAGATTTCGGTCTGATTGTTTGCAGCTTGCAACTATGAAATTACTCCTATTGTTAGTAGGTTTAGTCGAATCACCGACACAATAGCGATATCACAAATCGCGATATTATGGTAACATTTGACGAGTTTGGCTTGGTACTAAATC
>JAQIXX010000600.1:0-53472 GCA_034700605.1 Willowsia nigromaculata | reverse complement strand
GTATTTTCCTCAACAATGGAGTTTTTAAGGAGATTATCTCTGTCGGGATTAGCACGAACGCAGTTATACATATAATCCTGATTACATACCGAACCACATCTTGGCAATAATGACGAAGCAGTAATTCACGATTACATTATTGTATGCTATGCATTTTAGAATGTATCTATGCAGAGAAGCAAGACAATTATACCATTCGTACATGATTATATTTTACAAACACTTGAATTCCATAATTACACATTATCATCATCAAATATCGGCTGATTACATGTACAGTGATGTAGAACGGGGCCACCATACCTTCTCGTGGGGTTCTAATTACGCTTGGACAAAGCCAAATTCAAATCACATTTCGAATTGAAAAATGTATTCAACAAACAAAAGATTTTCCTACTGGTGTTACTCAGAACTATTTATGTAATTTAGATTAGGTAAAAGAATGAAACTATGTTAGTTAAAACATGTAAAAGCATCCCCCTTTTTGCCTCTATTTGAAGGTACATGATAAGGTAGCAGGTGTTGGACAAAAGTTTCATTCGAAGACATTTTAAAACACTCACGATTATCTTTTCAAACGTTAGGTTTCAGTATTCACAGGGAAGAAAATTGTCCCCTTACTCCAACAATCATTGGCCAGGGAAAGAAACATTTACCTATGCATGTTTTCCTCCGTATACTTACTTTAACCAGTGAAGGATGATTTTCTGATCTTTATCTCTATCCATTCCGTAGAGAGACACTTAAAATGCTCCCCACTGAAGTGTGAGAACATACATCGAAACTTTCAGATTTTTCACTACTTTACAACCATCAGGCAATCTATCACCAGATAAAAAGGTTTACCGCTCGTCATGTCGTGGGGTTAACTTCGTCGTGATCGTTGTCGAATGTATGACCACACCAAACTATTTTAAGCAGGTACGCTCAGAGGAAGAGCGTATTATGTACTTTACCGAACCCATGTAGCAAGTTCGGTTTTGTCTAGCAGGTTGAGTTTTAGAGATTTTTGGAAACATTAAATAATAATATGTTGTGCCCATACAGCAGAGTAAATTCCGAACTAGCTCGGTGTGCATGATATGATGTACTTGCGTGGGTTGAATAGGTATGTTGGTATTTGGTGTGTATTGGCTTATAAAACTGAATGAAAGTGAATCTTTGAAATGCATCTGCCCAAATAACCACTATGCATGATCTTATCAACATTTACATTACGCCACAGTGTTGATCACATTCAAAAGCAAGCATGTGGTAGATATATGTTTTAATGTTTATAATATCAAAAGACTTGGGTCAGCGTGATCACGTTTTCATCTTTTATCTTTTTAAGTTGACCATAGGCCAAGAAGCCGACTTTTCTTTTATTTCTTTCATTCCAAAATACTAAAGCAATGTTTATATCTCAAAAGTGCATAGCATTATACAGCACAGTGATATCCCATGTTGCTACTATAAAGAACGGACACAGAGTCATATTTTTCAGCTGGAAATATTATTGCAGGTAATAACAGATAATGGCTTCATGGATTCTTGTACGTTCTTTCATTTTGTCCACATTTTTTAGGTTTAGGTATCTTCATTTTGATTTTGAACTTGTTGTAAATGCTGCGGTGATTCTTTTAAAATGCTTGTTAGTTGAAATGTTTTCCTCTACATTTTATATTGGAGTAATATCATCATCGTTTCATGTGAAGGGTGTATACACGTTTAATCTGAGTGCCAGGAGTCTGGTTGAGTCATGTCTAAACAATTGAGTGAATGGAATTTTAGGAATTCCTTTTCCGAGAAAGATTCACAATGTCTGTGTACTTGTTCCTTCAAGTGGTTTTTTTGTTCAAGTTAGTTTCACATTAACATTCATATACGGATATCTATTTGTACTTTAAAAGTAAAATCTACAATTGCATCTTCATCTTTTCCAGCAATGATAAAAATGTTTTATACTAAATGTTTCGAGTTTGGAGGAGTCAATTTTATAATCTCTCGAGTAAATATAGTGGATACCTAATGCATATCTCTGGACGTTTCTGGCAGACAAACCGGCTCCTTCCCACACACCACATTGTTGAGTTCTGTCATTTCATTGTTTGGGGCAGGATTTGGGAACACTCACTGAATACCAACATGAAACCTAAAATATGTTACATGTACAACAAAGTTAGAGGACTTCTTGTCAGTTTTACTCCAGTGTCCTTTGCAGTTTACACATAGAGTATTGTGGCTATAAGGTTCTCATGATTTTCATTTTCTTATTGTATGTCGCTTATTTATGAAATTATTACTTGTATATCAACCAGCGTAGTATACTGTATCTGTATAGGTATATGTTATTTAATTCATTCACTTTATTTACAGTGCAATTTTTATCGTAGTGTGCAATTTTGAAATCTAACTGTAGTACATCATCTCATTGAATGTCAGTCATGAGCTATAATGAGCGAGTATCTGCTACAACATTTTTCCTTGAATTTTCTGTAAAAATGTTACTTTTCCCTGATCTTTATCCCATTTTGTAAAAGGACTCAACACAATGCAACCAGATGGAATACGCTGAAAACTGACAAGAGTTAATAAACATCATAAAATTGTTTGACATGTTAATTATAATATTTCAACTGACTCATTAAAACTTGAATTTCCCTTTGATAACACACAATCCTTTGCGGCTACTTTGTTGGCAAACATTGCTGAAATGCTGCGCCATAATATATACAAATTAGGAATAATAATAGAGTAATAATAATTATAAAGAAAGTTCTTATTCCCACACATTACCATCTTTATAAGAAAATGTGCAACACTTTATTACTTCTTCATTTCACAGATAAAGCAATAAATCTAATAAAGTGTTTTAGTACTAGTATGTACAATGCGACAGTTTCGACTAGCTTCATTCACATCAGTTTAATATAGAGGAGGGGAACAAACCCAGTATAGCAATCGTAAGCAGAAGTCAAAAGTTTTTATAAGAAAGTCGGATAAGAAAGTTTAGTTGGGGGAAATACTAACGTGTAAGATAAAAAAAAGTATATGGAGATTCTGATATGTAATACTGCAGAAAACAAAGTGCTCCTTGAGATGAACGTGGTGATGAAGAGAGGAAAGAAGCTATTCAAACTTACAAGAGAGATGATATTCTCAACATCACATAATGCCTCACTCGATCTAGCTCGCGTATCCTTTCTATTGTTTGAGTGAATTATTTTTCTCAGGATGAACAACAACAAGAAGAGGAATGATCATGATCAGGATCGTCATCATCTTGCCTTACTCGTTTGGATGCGCCTACACACAGAGAATGGAGTCGAAAAGTTGGTTGAGAGCGAGGAAAAAAGAGCAGATTCAAGTTGCGATGCGAGCGAGTTGAATAATGGGAAGACACTTGACCACTTAGGAACGCCTATTGTGTTCCAAAAACACATGTTGTTTTGTTCCAACTCTCATCATTCGCTCACACAAAAGGATGTCTATAATACAATAAATGTATCAGAGATGCCAGAGATTTTTTAGCCCTTTCGTTCGACTAGTAGTACATTGTTGCTTGCATCGTTGCATCAACATTCTACGACATCCCATCACATCAATGTACCATCTCTGTTTTTTTACTTTATTTCTCCTTGCATGTCTAATGCGTATCCACTACACACATTCTCTGACTTTTCTCTTGAATATTGCCTGCTCACTTCTTTTATTCCGCAACAACTGCTCTTTCTTGTTTCTTTCATAAAATTTATGTATTTTACTCTTTACCGTACTTTACCTTGAAGTTACATTGACGTGATTATTTATGTTTTCCTTAATCATTTTTCGTCATTGTTGGCTCTATGTACCCGGGAATACTTTACGCCAAGAGTTTGCAAAAAATAACCCATTGTTGGAAACTTCAAGATGAATGGGTTTTTTTCTTTCTTTAATTCATGCCGAAAAATGGCTTCAAAAATTGTTATTGTTATTATCAAGTTCTTGAATAATTGTCTTGTTCTCTTTTCATGAGAGCGGCTACTACTCTTGAACAGAGAACCATATTTCAATGAAAATCATTCATTATTTGCCTTTTGCACTTTTATGTTCGTTGAATGAATTGTAGTAATTCTTCCAAGAATAATGAGTAAATAAGTGGGAATACAAGGCGGGAGTACAGGTATAAAGCTGAATTGTGTGTGTAGCAGTCACATTGCATACATGCATAAAGTTATTATGACTTTCATTGTTACCATTTGAAAACGTCATGACGTACTTGAATTATATAGTATTTTGTACTCTTCAACAATCGTTGTGGCGTATCTGATAGCGCCAAATATGCCAAAGCTTCCTCCATCCAAAGCTTACGTGTGAAGATAATTTTTTATTCGACATTCTTAATGTCAAGTACATTCATTCCTCTTGATGATGTAGAGCTAGTCATTTATAATTTTCAGCGGTACAAGGAATCTTGAAATTGGAATATTTAACAAGACTTGGGATTTAGAGGTAGATTAGGGTTTTTACAGCATGGTATTTTGAGGTTGGCTGCATTGAAAATTATGGAACTCTTCGCCAAAGTATTCTACGTTTTTGTATATTTTATCCACGAGTACTGTACACTTGTACTGTCTTGGGATTTTATGATTGCCGTACCAAATTTATTAAACGTTGTAGTGGTAGAATGTGATCAACAAAAATGTGAGAAAAAGTCTGCATGCATGCCCTTATGACAGTTTTTTGGTCAAGTACTTTACTCTTAATCAAGATTCAAGTCTCGAGTCAAGAACAGCCTGTTATTGCAACCCGCTTGTATTTTTTACTACTCCTAGTGACACTTGAGTTGGCACAAGTATTTCATGCTGCGAAGTTTTGACAACTTCTCACCACTGCAGTTTCACAAGTGAGTGAGCTCATTGCTGGGCATGTAGTTTAGATTGGATGTGATTAAGAAAGCTTGTGAGTCATTTTTGTGTGTATATACGCTATATACATGTGTGCACATAAAAACTGTAGTGGTAAAAGTTTTCGCGGTGGCCTACAGTGAAGACCGTGTGAAAATGTCATGAGGAGGCTGTTACCTGGTTGGTGATGAAAAATTATCATGTTCATTATAAATTTTAAAGCAATGGGCTTGGCCGGGTCCTCGTGGTTGCAAACTCCTTTACAGAACTTTATACCTATCTATGTGACTAGCATAGTTTGTATAACATCAAGAATTTATAAAATTAAAAAGAATAATCCACAAAAATAAGTCACCGACCACTTTTCACCTCAGCAAATGTCAGCTCTAACCTGGGCTTGGTTGGCAGAAAATGTGTTTCTAGCTTCTAGTTGACCATGACACGAAAAGAATCAGTTTTCGGGGTAAAGTGAGATTCATAAAAAAACGATTGTCATATTTGTTGGGTGGTTGAGATTTCAGAAAGTAGAACTCACACAAGAATCACATCGTCCTAGAGCTGCTTTATCATCTTCACTACCACCGTCATCGTCGTATTATCATCCATATTATTATGATAACGAAACATGACATGATTTGACTGACATGCATTTTATTGCAGAGCATATGGGGGAGAAAATAGACGAGGGAGAAAATGGATTGCACTAAAGAGAGAGAGAGATGTTAATAAAAAATGTACATTTTCATATGTCTATATAGTAGCAAGCACATCCTCGTAAGTATAACTGTATCATTTCTCCCTTCCATCTTGTAATATTATTTTATTATGATGATGAGCCGCGTTCGATAAGTGGTTCCATTTGGCTCACTTTAACAAGGCAGGCACGCAGACTAATCTATTTATCCTTACCCTTTTGACATGCATGCCCTCAGTCCATCCACTAACAAATATCATTTACTGAAAACGACCGACCAGGACGGCCCGAAACGTCCATCTCCCAAATTTATCCAGACAACGAAGCTAACCATTTACAACAGTATAAAGTATTACGGAATGGAGAATAATAATGATAATAAAGAATAAAAGTGGGAAGATGAATCGATAAATTATATCAAACTTAACATCAAAGTGGTCGCTTGCTGTTGTTGTTGTACTCTGTTATCCTCATCATGTCATGTCATGCATTTACACGATTTATGTGTATTACAAATGCTTATATCCATCGCAAAGAAATAGATCTTTATAGATGTACACAAAAATATTATAACCCTATAAATGTGCAATTTGTTTGTGGTGTAGTAATAATGTTACACTGAAGCTTTTCAGATTAATATATATTTTTATTAGCATTACACGACTTTTCTGTAGATGGAAACTATAAAGAAGAAATGTCTAAGGATTGTTTTCAAATGCAAACAAAATGGAATGTTTCAAACAATCATACATATCGGTACATTATTCAATACGTGCGTGGTTGCTCCATTATTCCATTTTTATCTTGTCTTTCTCCGTTGTTCGTAATAATGAATGGATGTAATGGCACTAATAACCCCCCGGTGAAGACCATCAATGTAACTTTATACCTAATCCACGCTGATCCTAATTTTCCTGTTTCCACTAATATGCTACAGTGTGCTTCAACTTTAGTCAGTTTGGTTTGCTTTTAATGGTACTAATGACGCTTATTGTTCAAAATACCAAAACATTATTGTTGAAACACATCAATGCAGTATTGTTTGTTTTGGTTTTCACTAATGTGATAGCTGCCACTAGGTACATTTGTACTTGACGTTTCGAGTTTATCATTATTAACAGAGTGTGTGCTTTCCAAAAAGCAGGAAAATGAAAAGCTGTATTGCGCAATACAAAAGATCATCATGCTGATGTACCATCGTTTATATACACATATAAAACATATTTACTGACTCGTTGGTCTTCTCACTTCTTTCCGATGGTCCAGCAGAAGTGCTAAAAACAGAATTGATAATGTGGAGTGCACATCTCTCGTTGTCCCTCCCATTCGCATGATAAATGAGCTTTTTGTTTGCATGAATCAGGAATAATAGAGACTCCAAGAAATACTCTGCTTATTGCAATGTTGAACACCTTAAAACCGGGATCAAAACAACTTTTTATGATGCTTCCTCAATTTCATTAACGTTATGTGCTGTCTGAATGTGATGATTAATTTTCAGTCTTTAAATAAACGAGCGACTAAATCAAAGATTTTCTGCAACTAAAATTTTCAAAACATGCAGTCTAAAACTCATCAAAGTCTTACATAGTTCAATAAAACGGGAAAAGTAATACTGGAAAACCTATTTTCCTTGAAAGAAAGAAGAAGAAAATTAATGGGCCACCTTCCAGCTTTTACTCTTACGTTAACGAAATAAAAATGCAACATTTTCAAACAAGTAAAAAAGCAAAATAAATACTGTAAAATTCAGTAGCTTAACGCTTTTGCAAGCACAAACGTCTAGCATAAGATGGTCTCTTACAAAAGTAACACATTTCTGTTCAAAGAATGAGAAAATAGAGTAAAAACGAGAGGCTTTTATATAAAAAATGTATGGAAGAAATTAAATGTTTGGGATGTTGAAAGAACTGGCTTTTCATCGCGTTAATAATATGCATATTTATTTCATTGCAGTCACAAACTAGTTCATACACTTCAATATATCACTGCTAATAATAAGAATTCATGCGAGTATATGATTCTCTTTTTTTTTTGTATTTTAGAAACAGGTATGATAATAAGGTTTTAAGAATTATTGGAGTGGTATAACGAGCTACAGAGATGAAAGAATTAGGAAATGCGTCAGTGATGATTTTTTTCTCGTCATTTTCAATTATGGATAAAGGCACACACATAATATATTACTTTTTTTCCCGTATATTTTTTCATGAGGTTCCATTTTTTATCGTCTACTAAATCCACTAATTCGTATGCATTAAAACCTTTCAACCGTTTTCTAAATGTCGTTGAAAAATTAAGGGGCTCTTGTGTTGTGTAAGATTTTTATTTGTTAATTCAGTCATTACACTATATAATCAGCTAGTAAGCCCTGCAAACATTAGATCTGACGGTGAAATATTTTTAATGAATACTTAAGTTTTGTCATTTATGTTACGAAAAAGATAGTTTTAAAAACAAGGGAAAAAAGTATAGAAAATGTCTTGTGGGGTTTGCCTACAGCCCCGAATATCAGAAACTATACATAGTACATTTTTGTAGCTTTGGTTCAAAGTAAAGGCGTATTTAAATTCTTCATTCTTGTTTTATTGAATCATCGAAGGTTCGCGTGAACATACATAAATTATGAAGTGTTTAGTATCTCAGTATCATCTGATAATAGAAAGTGCCAGGATTCGAGAGGATGATAATCTTAAAGAACCCATATATGTGTGTAATATACACACTTGAATACACGCTGAACTAATTTAAATCCACTGGTTTGAAGCTACTTGAAAATAATATGATGTTTTAATAAGTTACGTCTCGTCCCTCAGTTTGTAGTTTGGATATTCCATTATTGGGTGTGAAGTATAGTGCGTGCATGTGTGTGCAAGCAAACAAAAGACCACAACGCAACAGTGGTACATCGAATAAGTAAGCAGAAGGGGTGAAATCTGTTTGGATTCGAATGAAGTGAGTACGACGTGCGATGAAAGATAAGAGCTCCCTCGGGATGAGATGACGGCTCTTCTTTTGGGGCAACCCGGCTGCATCGTTATTATCCCTCCCTGGTTGATCGTTTTCACGAGATTTGGCTGCTTTGACCGCGGTGATAGCAAGCAAAAGGTTCTCTCTTCGTATATCACCTTGAACGTTACCGCTGTGCTGTTTGTGTTTGTAGCAGCATCTCTCTGAACGACCTACACGCTTCATGTGAAGAGGAATAAAAGTGACAAAATTTTATGTTTGCATGCAATGTATTTTATTATACCGTCACTACATTCTAGTGTTAAAACCAACATTAATAATAATCCAGATTGTATTTAGCAATCACGTTCGGGTGCTTATTGAAGAAGATGCATTTTTATTTCCAATAAACTGCAGAGTACTGTCATTATTGAACAATGAGGTTACTGCCCGAGTCTTTGCAAGTAACGGTTGCCAAACGCCCTGCCAAACTCATTTGTCTAAAGGAGAGAGGAGTGGGAAATTGCAATTATTTTAAGTAAAGAAACTGTTTACACATTTACTACAGGAAAACGATACTTAATTTGCATATGAAATGTACAAACTGCAAATCCAACAATAGAAGTAAACGCTTACATACTTCACAAGTATGCAATGAAGAACTAAAAGAAGCGTTGGATAATTTATTATGTATGGTTTGCCGAAAGCGTACCTGCCCACAAACGGAAAAGTTCCTGGAATCAAGTCGTCTCCATTTTATGCACAGGTTCTTCAAGAATAGATTAGCAGAACAGCGCATATCATATTATTATATTATTAAACCTGTGAAACCAAAAATGTATCTCACAAAAACATGTCACTTGATTTCATTTCAGCTTTGATGGTACGATGAGTTGCGATAATGACAAGCGTTGATTTCATTTATCATCCTTCCTTCCTGTCCGCGCTCAGTATGGAATTTTCCAATACAAATACGTTGTACATTGACATTGACACACTTGTATTGATGCTGAAACTGAAAGTCCTTAATCATGTAGGTACAAATTGCTCATTTCATGTATTATGCAATCTGCACTTTTGTAAAAATGATGTACATGGCACAAAAGAGGTTGAATTTCAATATATGTTTTTGTAATGCACTATGTCGCTGTTTAATTCATCTGGATACACAGATTTTGCTATTAGTCACTCGTTGCTTGAGATGATCAATTGGTATGTGCAACTGTAAACATATGAATATAAAATTAAATAAATATAAACCAAACTATTTGATGAGTAGTTTTGGTTCTATGTGTTCCCGCTGCTGCTGTTATACGGAAGCTTTCAAAAATGCGTTTATAACGTCGTGTGGTATGGCTTCTTGTGTCTCCGTGGGAGAGTCGGTAGTTTTCAAGCACAACCATTATTCATTCTTTTCACAATCAAAACCATTACGCTCATTCATTTCATTCATATCAAAACTGAGCTGTGTGCAGTGAGAAGAGAGTGATGATGCACAATTGTATGATAAATGATGATTTCGACACGTTCCATATGATATTTTGTATCATCCAGCTAGTTTTGGAGAGGGATGATGAAAAAATATCATTTAATGCTTCCCTGGTCCTCCTCAGTTTCTGCTTTTTACCGTTTTGATATGTCATGTCATAGATAAGTGCACATTTAACAAGAACACCAGCGTGTGGGTTGTGTGCATGATTTTATGGAAGCTCAACTTATTTGGTTATTTATCATTACGATGAGCTGGAGCATTTTATGAATTTATGTTTGTTTTGGTGTCACTGCAATATTATAAGTTTTCAAACAAGAAGATAGCATTTTAGAAACAAATCTGGGTAGTTTTTTAAGCTTGTATTTTGCATTGTCTACAGGGGAAACGGGAAACCTTCTAAGATAATCATAATGGAGAAAGCATATAGATGCGAATCTAGAGTTTTTGGAGAGATTAAAGTGTGCCGGTAGCAGTGCTTTTTAAATGCTGAGAAATCTGTTTCAAATTATCTTAGTAAACCCCTTTTTAAACAAAAAGATTTTCCTTCGAAAGAGGGTGGAAAAGTGCCTCAACTCCATAATCATGTTCTTTGGTCTCACATGACGTTTTCAGAATTCAACGAAGCGTTTAAACTTAATTTAACCTCGCAAGTCAAGAAAGGAGCTCTCTGTTTAAATCTTAGTTGCTCTTTAAAAGTCGCATTTAGCGATGTTGTGAATTTAAGACTCTGGGAAATGGAATCAAGAGAAAATACAACCACTTTGAAAAATTAATTGGAAAAAGTTAGGTACAGGAGTTTGGCTACTACTACGTGGATAAGTAGGTATACACAATTACCATGATTATAATTTGCATATACCTTAGCATACCGACATCGGGTCTTATGGCATGTTTACTAGTAGAAGTGGATCATTTGTTGGGTATATATGGATGTATGTGATGCATGTATGAGTTGAAAAAAATCACTTCATTCCAGATCGGTTGACACAAGCCTCTAATTTGGAACTAAATGGTACAAAAATATTTTCCCTCTTCAAACAAAAAAGGAGAGAAAATAAAAGCGCAAGCAAAGCAAAGCAAATGTGCCTATTATAAGCGTAAATAAGTGGACAAAAAATATGTTGTGGGGAGTTGGGACAGAATATTTTGTCAAGTACCCTCTTGAACATTCCGTAGAAAATAGTTGCATGCATTTCATGTGGGATATAAAATCCCATGTTTTCTCCTAACCTATCCGCATGTCACCGTTATATGTTAATGCTTAATGAAAGCAATATTGTGTAGAAACAGCATTATATCCTTTGTCTACTCTGAAAATTTTGTATTTATGATTACGGTTATTATATAAACCGACATGAATGAATGAATTATATCAGGTCGTGTTTCACTGCATAGTTCACGTTTTGTTAGCCATTTTTCATGTCTCAAAGAACACATAAAAGGCTAAATTAAGGCTTGATTACCTCTGATGGGAAAACATTTGCCTTTTTAGGAAGCAGAAACGTTTGAGACCGTTGGTCGATTCTATGCTGTCAAATATCTATACTTTCTTCAAAAGTATAAAATACGACGAGTACGGATGGCTGGACCTGGTTAAATGTTTTTATTTGCGGGAGTTTCAGAAAGATGACAAGAAACGCGAACAAAACATGCAAATGATAATGAATAATGACAATCATTAATAGTGTTAAGTTGTTTTAAACTTAACGAAAAATTTTCATGAGTTTAATCATTTTTGCAAATCACAATTCTGCGTATTTGAGAGCATACTGGGAGAAAAATGAGCGAAGATATTTAGTCGCAGCGTGCCAACAGTGACGACTACAGTAAATTTAATTTTCACGTGGAGAGATTTCGAATTGATGCAGGCTATTTTATTGCAGCAGGGCTCAGGGTTAAGATGAATCCTCATAGGAATGAAAATGTACTAGGTACTTTCATTAAACATGAAGGTACCACACCTGCAATGAATAATATGTTAGAGGGACGCAGCAACCATCGTGTTTTATCTTCACTTCACATATTTGTTACAACAGAGGCTGAACAAAGAATTTCGGCTTAAGGTGAGTGAAGTGGGTACTTTAAGATTATTACTACCTGTTTCAACGATTGTGCTTGATAACAAGATAAGATAGTTTAAAATCATGTTGTAGTTATTTTTATTACATCTCGAAATCGTATTATTACAACCGCATGTCTTGCTCGCAACATTATTTTACTTGCGTGTTTAAATATGATATGATGTGTTGCACACTGCACACAACAGCCAGGTTCATCATGCCATTCTTTATTTATGCTTCATATTTGTGTAAAAGAATCAGTTAGTATAACAAGGCGTTGGCGGTACATTCTCTTAAAACAGTCTTTCAACATAAAACAATTTAAATAACGACTTTATTACAGTAAGATACATGAAAAGTTTAGATAATAGATGACAATATGATGTTATTTGAGAAGCTTGAGTTCATATCATTTCTTTATTCATACGAGTAGTTCAAGGGTCCCTAACTATTGCTGTTTGTGTTCTATTAATATTTTTAGTGAGTTTTATTTCAGATCTAGAAACCTACTCATACTACTTGAACTTACAAACATGTAATTGGATCTAATAATGAATGAATGTTTACCTAGAACTGATACACCATAAAAGTTCAAGAGGGGCAATATAATTCCCAACCATCCTCTAAACTTACTTGTTTTGCTTGAAAATCTCTCAAAAATACCTTGACCATTGCACAACAACTTGTATTGAACTGGTGGATCATGGGGTAGAAACATTGTATAGTTGCAGCATGTAACAAGACGTTGATTTCATGCGTATGAGCATTATTATGTGAAGTGAAATGCTAAAGTCATGATGGACAGCATTGAAGAAATATTTCAATAAAATATTGTGTGCCCCAGGTGTTGAGCACTAAACAAAAACGATTTGACAGTTGTTTTGTTCATTTTATTATTTATACCTTGTAAAAGATAACAATGTTCGATATAATGCGTATTATGCTGTAAACTTAATGTTAAAAAATTGAAACTTATACAGTTAAAGTTATGATTGTTTTGTTATACGATTATGACACACAATAATGACTGTTTCCTCATTCCAAACAAAAGTCCATGCCGAAGTCGATTCATGTAGATTATCTTATCACTACAATACATTACTTCATTTTCATCCAAATTATCCAGAAGAGTGAACCAAAAAGATGCCTGTTTTTGTTTCATTCTGACAATAAAAGTTTTATGACCAGCACAAGGTGAGTTGGGTGACTTTCATTCTTGCAGTCATTTTTCGGTAGCTCAAATATGCATTTACCTTTACAACGTTATCTATGTCGAGGAAGTCCCAGATCCCAAGTCTCAGGTAAAGAGCATTTTGTTGTTCGATTCTTATGTGAATCCATTGCAGGTATACAATTACCTAAATACCTATACAATGTGAAATAAAACAAAATGAGCATTATTTAGACTTATTTCCTATTTCGTGAACTTTCTGGAAATTTAAATATCATGTCTCATCTTGTAAACTTTATTGAGAAAAAACTAATTTAGAATTGTGAAAGTGACAATGATGCCAATGATGCCAAATTGACCAACAAATATTTACATTGAACTAATGAACATTTCGGTTTATATTTTCTAATTTCTTTTTTTAGCAAGCATGAACATCTACTTTGATACTATGATTAAAACCACAAAGCGGTTGAGGTTTGAGGTATCTTCTTTACACGCATTATTCCAAACAGCAGAGGTTAGTTCAATATTTATCCTAAATTTTTCAACCACACTCTTCATTCGCTCGTTGTCATTATAGTACAGTTTTATAAAGAACAAGTTATTTCACAAGTTGTATAAATTTTACCTTGCCTTAAAGGAATATATCGCACTGCCATATTAACTTCATGAGTAAATGATATGTAAATGTGCTAATGCTAATACATACATATCACATCACATTACTGGAAGATGACCTTTTCTATCTGACCTGGTATTCTTAGACATTCTGTGACTCTTTAGGTGGTCAATTTTTATCTTTGTCGGTTTGTGGCTCCATATTTGATAACAAAAACCTGCAGCAAACCCTATAAAATATACCTGCAAATGAATTGAAAAAATTTCAACTTTTCTTTGAGATATATACCTTCAAGTCAAGGATGGGGAAAGGCGAACGGCAACACATATCATTTTATTGAATCTCGGTCCAGTCCCTTCTTAGAAATATTATGCTATTTTATAACAACTAGAATAAAAAAAGGAGTAATGTTTTTTTTCGCTATTTAATGTAGCTATTTATATTTCTTAATGCATTTTTGGTGTCCCTTTAAGGCATTATATGTTTGTCAGTTAGAAGCAGGCCCGTAACAACGTATTTTTTTCAAGTGGGGCACAAAAATTAGCTACACATACCAGCATGAAAAACATGACAGCAAAATAGTATGTTTTTGCTTTGAAAATATTTGTTGACCATTTTTCTTTGTATTTAGTTAAATATTATCGTATTTATCTATGGTAAAACAAGGTAAAAACGACCAAAACATTTTTCCAAAGGTAACTTAACTTCCCTATTTTTATCTTGCACAAATTCTTGAAGCATTATATTTAGATTTAATTGCTCAAGCAAATCCGAGTAACACTTAATAATGCAGCAATGGTTAAGTCTTTGCTGGCTCATCCGACCAGTGGCGCAGCCGACCGGCCCTCACTTCGAAGTGAGCTAGGAATTCATTTTATTATTATTTAAGCAGAATTTGTAAATAGTTCGAAAATTTTGAAGGAATTTTGAAAGTTTAAAGGAAATTATAAAGAAAAGAAAGATTTTCCAAAGTTTCAAGAAGTTTTAAGAAGCTTTAAAACGAGTTTTGAAGGTTTTTCAGGGATTTTGGAGGATTTTTTAAAGACAATTGAAGGAAATTCGTGGAAAAACAGTGAATAACAAACGCTATAACTACGCTTGTACAAAACAGCTATTTTGTAACCGTACTTTTTCTGCTTCTTCAAGCCAGTTAAAGCTGATAAAGATTGATATACTATGATAATTTGACCATTTGAAACAGAACTCAGCAATCAAACCAATATTTAATAAATTTGTAAAAGAATTTTTGAAAAAATTGCAATTTCAAGCCAAATTTGAGGCATTTTGCACAAGAGTTTAGAAAAAACCTTGGTTAATTGCTTTAGGATAAGAAAACAAATTTGATTTATCTTGACTTAAAATGAAATGCCATAGTTTCTTATATATTTGACTTTCTATCTACTATCCCGCCCACGTGGGCAGGATTTTTTTAGTGGGGCACCACCATTTCAGGTGGGGCAGTGCCCCACCTGCCCAATGCGTTGTTACGCTACTGGTTAGAAGTTAAATATGTCGAAATAAATTAACCTTGAGATATGCTCCTCCTCTAGCACAGTATACATGTAAGTTTTCTTCATGTAAATGTTCATGTTAACCCAAGTTTATGAAACTGCGATGTGATTCCGGAAAAATCATTCAAGTTGGAAAACTTCTTCGCTTAAAATTTTTTAAGTAAGGTAAGTAAATAACCTATTAGGTATTCATTGTAGTCTGAGGTTTTCGTGTGTGTTTCAGTTATCCCACGGTTTACATTTTTTGTCAAGACTTTTTTTACTTTCATAATAATATGCATTTTATAGTGAGCATTTATTGTTCATAAACTTGTTTTCAACAAACAGGTATACAAGTATACGACGATTACACATCATTGTAACATGTATTTATAGTGTAAATCATAATAAATATTTAAATATAAAGACGCATTCACATTCTTGCTCAAAAGAGTTGGTACATCTAGGGCATAATGGGACATCTTATCTGTTGGACCATGTTGTTACACCATGTTACACCATGTTGTTGTTATGCATTGCATGAATAATATATTTTCATCCCTAACAATAAAATATCTAACATGATAATAGCAAATTCATCATTCTAACACTAAAAGTGTAAAATTTGTTAAAATATTGGTGGCTGGAGCAATTAAATCTGTGGTTGCTCTTGAGCTACATGAAAAATGTTAATGTTGAAGGCTCACTGAAGAGTATAATTGCACCATGCTGTTCTAATTTGTTAACTTAAAATCATGGATAAAAAGATGAAGCACCAGCATCCAAGACATTTGAAATTGTACTATACTATGATATACGGACAGACAGGTGGACATTGTAAAGTAATTATCGAAAATTAAATTTGAACTTTGACAGAGCTCTGCTACACTACATTACTGCGTAGTCAACACAAGATTTTGAGCAATTAATTAGGGCGATGTGCATTTATGAGGTGGTAAGGGAAGGCGTAACTAGTTCGCTCGCGTTCCATTGTACACTGCACTGGTTTATGGGAGAAAGCGCTTTACACAGACGAGATTCTTTAAAAAGTATTTCTTGTGCACATCTTCATAAGCAACTCTTTATGCTTAAATATCGACTTCACTTTGTTATACTCATAGTGTACATTGTTTGCATGTGCGTATTTTTTGTCATTTGATGTAAATGCAATGTTATTATATAACATAATCTTTACATCACACTGGAGTCTTCCTCTCGTAGAAAATTCCTTTTGTATTCCCCTTCCCTCGAATATTGTGGACAAAACAGCAACAACACTCATAAAGGAAATGCAAAAGCTGATGGGCTTGTTCTCCTGTTCCTGACAGTTCCTTCCACGCGATAACAAGCTCTCCTTGCCAATGTAAAAGACGCTGTGTTTATATTTACATTCAATTTTTTCTGCAGCATACTGTATGAAAAGACGGATTAATTTTTCAGATTCTATTGAATAAATCTCATGACTCCATAATATGCGCGCATTGTAGTGTATCGATATAAGCACTCGGTTTCCATCCATTGTTCCGCGGTGAAAACGCAAAGCCCAGCGGAAATAGCGTGGAATTTTTAATAATTGAAAAATCTCGTCTTAGGCAAATGTATCGATACGTAAAAAGAGGCTACGGGTAACGGAAATGACTTCATCGCACCAGAATCATTATTTTTTCAGCTGTTCTAAGAAAATTATAATTTAAAAAAATGAATACCGTTTTGGAATTAAGTGTAATACTAAAATTATCATAAAGCCACAATGTGTCCTTTGTGATATGTGGTAGAAGAATGCACTACGTCAGCAAGCAGATATTATTACAGATATTATGTAGAAAATTTTATTAAATAAAAGTTACACAATTTTAACACGAAAGCATGTAATAACTGTAGAAAACAACAAAAGTTTTAACTTCAGACTCTAGACAAACAGACACTGTGAGATTGGAAATTAGAGATCAGAATGTTCAATCTTCAACTCGTCGAAGCGTCGCCTCCTGATGGTGCTGATGTTGGGTGTGGTGTTGAGTCTTCATTAGTTGAAATATCCATGTCCAAACCTTCATTCCTGGTTGTATCACCATCTCCGTCTCCATCTGCTTCTTTCACAGCGGCTAATTTACCTAACAATGTTTTGGCTTCGTCTTTCACCTATGGGAAAACATAAACCCTATAATAACTCACGAAATTTAGAATCTGTCTGCATCTTTAGTAGCAAACTAACCTCAGGATATTCCAGGCATTTGAACGCATGCTTGTATGAAACATCAAAATCTTTTTTGTTGAAATTGTAGTTTGCTAGAAATAGATGGGCCTTTCCTTCTTCATCTCTATCAGCCACGCTGTTGGCCTGCATATCTTGCAAATATTCAAGGTATGCAGCAGCGGCCTTTTCAGGATCAGTCAGTTTTTGCATTCTAATTTTTTAAAGAAAAACGTCATCTTAACATCTGTATTTAATTACTTACAACCGTAGGTAGATGTAATATGCTTGAACTTGTAACTTACTTGGCTAATTTTAAGACAGCAAGACCTTCTATATCACCTAACTGTTTGGCACGTTCATAGCATTTGGCAGCACACCGAGGTCTATCTAACTTTTCATATGCTTCGCCTAAGGCTGTGAGTAGTCGACTGTCGTTAGGTCGCAGGTTATGAGCTTGTTTGTAATAATACAAGCTATACGCAGGCATTTTCAGAATGTCGTATGTTTGACCTAGCCCATTCCAAGCCCGATAATCATGACGGTTAACCTCTGAAAACAGAAAATGTTTTGAATAAATGTACAGTACAAAATATATTTTGTGACAAAAGGTTTCGCAAATTATCAAAACATACCCACGGCTTCCCTATAACATTGGATGGCTGCGTTTGAATTTTTCAGTTCCATAAACTCATGGCCCATTAGAGTCCATGCTGACAAGTAGTACGGATTTATTCTTAAAGCTCTTTCGAAATATTCAATTGCTTTGTGGTGCTCCCTTTTTAGACTGTGCAAATTACCTATGGAATAAAAAAATCATAAGTTAGAAATATGTATATTTTCGCATTGTTTTGTGTGCAAATGAGTAGGTCATGTTTGCTGGTTACCAATTATACACGACGTTTCAACCCTATATTTGTCTATTTCTACAGCTTTGTTAGCCAATACTTGCAAATAATATTTCTCTCCTTTCACATACAACATATTCGAATACAAGTCCATGTCATCCAGTCTATAAGGATCTTCTTCCGATAAAGAATCAAACGTCTCTATTGCTTCATCAACTCCTAAATGATAATTATATCCATTTATTTATGCAAGGATAGTTTGAAGATTATTCACATGGCTTTTGCTTTGTTTGAACATCTTACTTTGAACATTGTGATAGGCAATTGCAACTTGACTTTTGATGTATGTGCTTTTATGAAATCCAGCTTTCTGGAGAGCAAAAAACGTCTTTAGTGCCTTTTCATTCATGTGAAGTTCCAGGTATATATGTCCACTGAAAAAGTAGTACATCCAACACCCCGGAAAGTCAAGTACTTCCATCTTGGCAAGCTAAAAGTCACGTTGCATATTATATAATTATTAATTCAACAAAAAATTCTTTCTATGAACTTTAATTTGATATATAATAGGATTTACATGTTTTCGATCCACAACCAAAAATGAAAGTTCAATCCAGGCTCCCCAAATGTTATTGTTTCCATTTATAGCTCCAACCAAATAATCTGTGGCCATATCGATGTCACCCAATCTTCTAGAAATCATCCCCAATAGATATAAGTCGTATGGATCGTAATGTCGGGGATCCTTTCCTTCTGGATATGAAGCTAGAATTTCATAGCTTAACTCGCTTAGGTGCTCCATCTGTTTAGGATCGGATACCACTTAAAATTGAAACGAAAGGAAATCTTTAAAACCATGTTTTCAGCTTTGTGAAGCTTTATTTTTGCTGTTCGTCGACAATTTTTTTAAAACATAAAATTACTAACCTGTGAGCTCACTCATACTTTCCAACCTTTTCTTTTCGCAATCCAAAAAGAGAGCATAAAATCTTAAGAACCGCAAAACGGAACAGTTTTTAGTAAAGGGCTCCGCAAAGAATGCACACCTGCGTAATTACCCAGTAATTATCAAATCAGCTTTAATATTTTTTCCACTATTTTATGATTTAAGTATAAACATTTAATATTGTTTAATTACCTTAAATACTCTGAGTTATCAAAAAACGATTTGCACAATAGATAGGTATCATAGAATTCCTTTTGCTCAAACTGAAGAGACGATATTTCGGATGAGGCTTTTGGATCCAGCTTCACATGATTCAAAGCAAAATTCAATTCTGCGAGCCTAATGAGTGTAAAATAGAAGAATAAACACAAGAATTGATTGGATAATTATGATTACATAGATCGTTATAATAATCTATATTGAGCCTTGAATAATGGTTTCATTTGCTCTCTAATCTAAACATTATGTTTCTGAAATCACACATCATTCATAATTACACTAAAACGCTTACCATTTTGCTGATTTCGTTAGACCTCGCCTTGTACAGTTGTGGTATTCTGTCACAATCTGCTTCTTAACCGACTTCAAATCAAACGTTAAATTTAAAGGTGGCATTTTTATATAATGTTGTATTTCAAATACTCTTTGAGGAAGAGTTCACTTATCACAGAATGACAGCACTGATCATGAAACACAATTTTCCTCAATCTCAACTCAATTCAATCCACTTCAATCAATCGATATACTGGAAACTACCCTCTAACCTCATACACAATTAACTAATTGATTAAAATACAGCATTTGAAAAGATCGATCACTGCAAATTCAACAATCTAAACACTTTGCTTTGAATTTCTTGTTTGTTGTTGGTTGCGCTTTACTTGCCGCTGCTGCTGATAGCTTAGAAATGCTGGTTTGTTGTTCTTCTCAACAACTGTTTTTGACTCGCACCAAAACAAAGTGTACCAAGTTTGTCCGAAACTTCAATGCACTTCATCTGAGTAATGTTCATAGACAGCAGCCAACGGTTAGGCTGTTCTTTGTTCATTTACAAAAACAGTATTTGGTACCAATACCAAAACTTACGATTAGATGTTTGTGCAATTTACTGGCGAGCTTTCTCTTGCGCTTGCGACTTTGCTGATTGATGCACACCCCCGGCTTCAGAAAAAATACCTGATGAAATATTTTATCGAGAAGTATCAGGCCAGTACAACAACAAAATGGTCAAAGGGAAAATTTTATATTTAAAATACGTGGTTTCATTTTCATCTTACTACCAACCAGCATCATCTTTTCATTTTGCTTTCAAACTTTTAGCTTTCGTTTCGCCTCATAAACTTCCATTTACTATTCATTATGGAAATGAAAATTGCACATGATGATATTTACAACTTTTGGCAAAGGGATTCGATCTTCAAGCTTGTAATAAAATTAAGAAAACTAATTTTGCTCGCCAACAATGTCATTGGATTTACAATGCATCTTCCAGAGAGGCACTCTTCATATGACTTTGGTGCCATACTTCACACTATAAATTGCTATCGTGCTACTTATGCATACATAGATGGATGGTTAATCGATAGTTCAGAATTTGCAGCAGTTAATGATGCTATTGAAAGGCTGTACTTTGGTTAGCATCGAGCATAAGAATTTGAAGTAATTAAGTTAGATGAACTAAAACGAAGTCATTAACGGACCGAAGTTTCCAGCCAAAATAGCCTCCACGTGCCAGTGACTATTTTAGGAAGAACAAGTTTTTACCATGATAGCAATTTACTAATCGACGCAGTTTCATACTCGTTGCACAAGTCAGGTAAACTTTAATGAGATGAGTAATAAAGTAATACTAATAAATAGCACACGTGCAGTATGTGTGTTACTAAAAATTACAAGACTATATTTCTTTAATTTTTGTAACTCGATATGTTTTTGACTTTTCTGGAGGAAACAACAATATTATCTAAAGGTACAAAGTTCTCAAATGACAAAAACATTGTCACTTATAAATACGTTTGCTCAAATCAAATTTAGTCAGAAAACGTAGTTACTTGATTACAGAAACGCACGACTTTCACTTCAACCTACAACTTTGATTTCTTGAAAAAATGAATACATTTTTATAATTCCCAATATTAGAGTCATAGGTATGTTATAAGGAAGTGCTTATTCCGGAAAGCTTAACACACGCTTCAATAATATTTCGTTGCAATTTTTAAAAACCAATGAACAAACCGTCAGCAAAGATAAGGAAGGGAATGGATTGCTTCATTCTTGATAGGACAAATTATATCTTGTGAATATTATGCTTTTTGTTACAATATGTCCTTTTGTTGGTTCTATTCTACCACTTCTACCTAACCCCCTTAAAAAGGTAAATAGGTAGATGCACTATTTTGCGACTTGCGACATTTATGTTGTGGTTAGTTGTGGTACTTTGCATGAGAAAATCTAATACCTAAATGCCCAGAGATTATTCGCATGAGGAATGCACCAATTTATTTAATTGTGATATTGTCTTTGCATTATCTGATGAGACAGGAGAATCATATCCGATAACAATATGGTAATCCATAGTTGTAAATGCATGAATTTAATGGTTTCAATGTCATTATAGTTTATGGCTTAGTGCGCACAAATTAACAAATGATCAAAGAAGTAAATGCATTCTTGTCATCATCGACCAACTCTTTTAGTTCTGATAATGATCTACTTTGCCTGGACCATGTGAAATTGAAAAACACGCATATTTACATTAAAAATTACTAGTATATAAATATTGATATTAAAAAATAGTTTTGGATAAACACTTTCTTCAAATCTAAGTAGTCTGTTATGTTTTCAACGCTGATTCATGTTCCTGTTCTTATGTTTGTTTCTGCTTAAAATTGGGTTGTTGACCGATAATTATGTGCTTGGATGCGATAAAACTTAATTATACTGGGGCACATGTCGTCTAATGACAAGGTGCAACGTAAATTACTAAACCAAAACAAAAGGATGCTGTAAATTGTCATAATGGCGAACCACGTCTATAAAAGTACGAAATGGGTCAGAAGACTGGACAATGTGTTTTAGTGATAGTGCCAGTCCACTGGCGTCCATATTTTGACATGTAAAGAATCCTTGCTTTGGGTTTGATAAGTGACAAGAAGCAAAATTCTATACAGTTTTCAAAGTGAACTTTGGTAAATATTTGAAGAGGAAAGACGAGAATTAACCTTGGTTTTATATGTATTATCATGGTGCTAAATCGCACCGAGTGGAGGCCATGAAATGGATTACTAGAATACTCTTCCTTGCTTCAAGTCTCTCCTTTCTGAAACTTCCCGGTGCATCAGCGGAAACTGAGGTTGAGACCTTCAAAATCAAACGAGGAGGTAGGGAGTTTAAAAAAAAAATAACTGGTCATCGAGTGAACATGACAAAAATATTATATATAACCAGAGTGTATTCTTTCTATTTGAATTAGATCGTAGATTCGATAGAGCGGGAACGTCTGTGATTTACGCTTGCAATGCTGGCAACAAAACGGGTCCATGCGTAGACGAGCCAGTACTCTGTACCAGCCAAGGGGGGAAATTCGTTGGCTACTGCTTTTTTGAGGGTCAATATGAGGGAGTGTGTTGCATTGGCCTGAGTAAGTAGGCAGCTTCAAGTTGCTCGCAATTATTTATTTTATTTGAAGTATATTTTGAAATGTAGCATCTTGTTACTTATCGCTCAAAAGATCCAGCAAATTCAACGCTCACAACGAAGCCCCCTGCGATTCACGATGAAACGACAACGGCTATGCCGACACTACCACCAGCTACAATGACAACTCAGACACTACCTCCAGCCCCGACAATGACGACACAAACATTACCCCCAGCACCAACAATGACGTCTGACACTTTACCCCCAGCGACAATGACTACACAGACGATGCCTCCACCATCAACACCAAGCACACAAACAATGCCGCCAGCACCGACAATGACTTCAGACACTTTTCCTCCTGCACCGACGTACACCACTCAAACAATGCCGCCTGCATCAACACCAAGCTCACAGACAATGCCGCCAGCACCAACAATGACTTCCGACACTTTTCCTCCCGCACCAACTTACACCACTCAAACAATGCCACCTGCGACAATGACAACACAATCTCTTCCACCTTCATCCACACTGAGCACACAAACGATGCCACCTGCACCTACAATGACTTCCGACACATTACCACCAGCCCCCACCATGACCACGCAGAGTATGCCCCCTGCAACAATGACAACACAATCCATGCCTCCCGCTCCGACTATGACGACACAAACCATGCCTCCAGCTCCGACTATGTCGACCCAGACCATGCCACCAGCTCCGACTATGTCCACCCAGACAATGCCTCCCGCACCATCAATGCCGAGTGGAGGATTACATGATGACTCAACCACTGCTCCTCCAACTCCACCTTCAATGCCTACACAAACACTTCCTCCTGCTCCGACGATGACGACCCAGACCATGCCACCAGCTCCAACAATGACAACCCAGACGATGCCACCAGGCTCCACAATGACTACGCAAACTATGCCTCCTGCACCAACAATGACTACCCAAACTATGCCTCCAGCCCCAACAATGACCACACAGTCAATGCCACCAGCTCCGTCAGAGACAACACCAACCGCACCTGCTGTGCCGTCAGAGACGACACCGACGGCACCTGCTGTGCCATCAGAGACAACACCAACTGCTCCTGCACTACCAACTACGCCTCAAACTCCAGCCCCTCCAACTGCACCCACACCACCCCAGACTCCAGCCCCACCTACAGCACCTACACAACCTCAGATGCCGTCACAACCTCCGCCTTCTGCGCCACCCGCTCACTTTGACGACTCTTCAACGACTCGCCAACCTCTCTTTCCAACAATGTCAACACAACCGTTCCCAACCATGACCACACGAAACGTGTCTATGAGTACAATGACAATGACAACACAATCCTTCCCAGAAATGAATCTGACCATGTCAACTCAAGAAATGAACTTTACTACTGAATCTTGGAATATGACAACTCAATCCTTAAATTTCACAACTCATCAAATGAACTTTACCACACAAACTTTCCCAAATCTAACAATGACGACCGAGTCCATGAATTTCACAACGCAACAATTCAACATGACAATGACAACTCAACCGATGCCAAATATTACGGGTCCCAACTTCCCTACACACTCAACTGAAGCTACCACAAGCGAAACAGAGTCTGAGGCTACACCTTCAGACGCCCCAACTGAAGCACCTACTGAAGCACCACCAGAGACTTCCTCACAACCTTCATTTGATCTCCCTCAAGACGGCGCAGGCTGTGGATTAACGAGCTCGCAAATCCAATCAGTGTTCCAGAATCCATCTTACCCTAGTCTAGACACGGAACCAAATGTGTACGAATATTCTGTGATACCCTTAGATGGATTTTGTGCCTTAAGGTAATAAGCAAAGCTCAAATTTTTGCAATTTGGCTGAAAATTGTACAACATAAAAGGTTCTTGTTTTTTGTCTAGAATTGAGTTCCTAGAGTCCCACTTAGCTGGTAAAGGTATGGAAGGTTGTTCCATAGACTCTGTTGTAATCATAAATAGCATGGAAACTCCAACAGCCCCACAATGCGGCCTTTTGCAAGGATACCAATGTATGAGTGACGCACGAGTTGATGTTTTCAAAAGATTGCTTTCAGAATGATGCTAACTGTTTGATTTTCTCTAATTGCATTTTAGTTACTGTTAGACAAGAGCCCGGTCAACCAGTGAAGATAGTTGTTACGACACAAAGTTCCGCTCATCTATGGAGCATAAATGCGACACAGATTCAGTGTTCCAGTATTCGACCATACCAGGGTGAGTCATAGGAAGTTTCAAAAAGTTAATCGAATGATAATGCATGGCCGGAATTTTAAATCTTGCTCATTTGCAGACTACGAATCGCCCGATTGTGGGATCAAAAATCCTAAGGAAGTCCCGCCAGGTGTGTCAATCCATCACTCCATAAAAGAGGAGCCTAAAAGCATTGTTCCATCAAAGCTGCTGAAATCAAAGCGAAAAACGCTGAGAGATATCATGTCGGATCCATCTCTAGGTAGCTCTCAGTTAAAACATTGACATGCTTTAATACTTGCTTTATTGAACGTCGTCAGTTTACCTATTACCAACTATTACTCTATCATTTATTTGCAGCCCCATCAAAACTTCTTCAAGCTGCCGTACTCAACCGAGAAACAAATATCAAAATAGTACGTGGAAATGAGACAGCCGTCAATGAATATCCGTGGCAGGCATTACTTATGGTGAGCGGAAGGCCCCTCTGCGGAGCATCTATTATCAATGAGAATTGGGTCGTTACTGCCGGTCATTGTGTGCAGCTGTAAGTTTGATTTTACAGACATAATCGAGAGTATGACCATGACATATTTACTTTAAACGTTTGAATGCTCTTATCGCAATCGTTTCAATAGGAACCTAAGGTACCCCCTAACCTCTGTTTTGACCGTTGATTTGGGTGACCATGATCTTCGGACGACAAAGGAAACAAAGAACATGGTGTCCCGAATCTCTAAGATCGTGCCTAATGTGCAGAATGAAGGGGTGAGGAATGACATCGCGTTGATCAAGTTGGCAACAAAAATTCCTTTCGGAAAAACAATCCGATCAGTGTGCTTACCACAGCCAAAAATTCCACGTAAGTAAAGCAAGCGTGATGATACTTTACACATTACATGGAAAACAGCAATACTGTAAAAGGTAATCTATATTTAATATTCTTAGCTGATGCATACGCTGGGCGCATGGGAATTACTACTGGATGGGGAAGAACTGAGGACTCTGTCATATCCCCAGTTCTTCGGGAAGCAAGTCTACCAATTCTCTCAAATGAAAAATGCCGACAGCAATGGTCCGGCGTTGGAGAAGGAGCAGGAAGTATAATTGATAGTGGAATGATCTGCGCTGGTGGAGGTGATGTCGGGCCATGTAACGGTGACAGTGGTGGGCCGTTAGTCGTAGAAGATGACGACAGATATAGACTAATTGGTCTTACCAGCTTTGGCTTGCTGAGAGGATGTGCCATCTCAGGAGTTCCATCAGTATTCACAAGGGCAACGTCTTACTTGGACTGGATCGCTCTAAATTTAGCGGACGCTTAAACACAAAACTTCTTTTACCTTTATACTTTTCTTATGGTTTCGTTTTGATAGCATGTAACGGGAAACATTATTACTTACTGGTGTCGGGAATAATTTTACGTGGTAGCTACGTTAGTCTTTTATGAGGGGTTTTATGTGGTGATGGGTTTCATACCTTTGTCAGAATAATTTAACAAAATATACATTCAAAGTGGGATACTTCTTTCTGGTGATGGTACAAGTTTTTAATTAATTTTAATACGTGTTAATTCACACCAAAACAGCAAAGAATATAATAAAACTGAATTCTTTAGACATAATCACAATCTCATCATTCACATATTCACATCACAGGTCCTCTGTAGTCGAACAATTTGGGTTTGTCAATTGTATCATAACTCTCAGCAGGGGCTGACATAGTCGTCAAGAACCAGCTAATGCATACAAGGATCATAATCACCAGAATAATAAAGCTCCAGAAGTTGTTTGTGATATGTTCCTGAAGTTGTGACCAAATTGACGTTCCGGACGGAGTGTTACTTCTCGAAGTCAGTCCATGATCTGATGGCGCACCGCCCATGGAAGCCACAGGCACTCTCTCTTGGGAAATGGTGGAATGACTTGCCGTGATTCCATGTTTCGAGGCATTCTTATCCCGTCTGTGCCTCGATGTAGTTGACGTGGTACTAGGCTGAGGTCTCATGGGGTCTCGTCTACTACTGCGAGGTGCTTCTGGATCAGTGTCATCCTCAAAAGTTTCATCTTGATCGGAATTTATTTCTCCTGGAAGTTGAAACTGTACTCGAGTTACATTTGTTGGGGCGTTAGCATTACTAACATCATTGTTACTACAACCATCGCATATCTCAACTGCTTTGTCCGGCTCATACATTATACTGTCATTTACTCTTGACCTGGCCAGGGGTAACGGAGCGTCATAACAAAAACTGTTACCTTTGGGATTAGAATTCACTAAAACCCTTTTACGGGCAGTATTTCCTTCGGTGGCGGTGAGAGGTGGATCAAAGTATTCATCAGAGCGTGCATTCTTTGGATTTTGTGTGGGTGATCTACCACTGTTGGGAGGTGTCGTCACTGATACTTTTACTTCGTGCGGACTCCTATGCTTGCCCTTATCCCCGACAACGGCACTGTTGTACAAGTCAACAATTTTTGATCTCTCAAGAGCCATTCTTTCTTCTTCCCCAATTCCAGTTCCCCCGTAGGTGTGGCTTCCCTGAGCACCGTTTTTCTCCAGCATTACTCGGAAACCATGATCAGTTGCAGCCATTCTTGATCTTTAAAGTGTTAGTATTTTATGAGTTCAGCTATTTTTCTCTTTTGTGCTTAATTTGTCAATATTTGGATTGCACGTACTGTACTTCTTTTTTATGTTTTTCAAGTAGCTCAAGTACTCGATTCCCGCATTCAACTGCTTGGCTGTTATCGTACACTGAACCATAACTTGTGGTATTTGCTGGAAGGGGTGTGTCATCTTCATTGTGAACCTCATTCGCATTTTGAATATACAAAGGCATTGTTGAAATTGAAATTTCGCAACTACTTTAGCACTATTAGTTTGTAGAAAGGTTGTTATTGTGAGTTTTGCACCAAGAAAAACTCAGAGTAGTGTCAAGAAAAACTCGCAGTGCAAATGTCAGTAGTGAATTTTTTGTCAACTTAATTTAATTACTGGTCCATTTAACTATCGTGAAAAGTGCCCTAGACAACTTTGCACATTCATAGTGAGTTAATGAAATCTACATGCTCCTTATCATCACCTCGCATCTCATCGTAGGTTGTATTGTATAGGTCTGGTGAATGATAATACAATGTGGCATTGAAGAAAAATTTAATTTTCATGAACATTTTGGGTTTGGTTTATTGTCAATAAAAATATGCTATATATCCAACATTACAATTATTATACGCATACCATCAGAAGTACTCTGCAAAATCGGTTTTCGCACCATAGGAGAATAACGTTCATATAAGGCAACTGAAATGCAACAAAATAAAAACAAAGAAAATGCATTATTTGCCTATGCGGATAAAATTTGGCCTTCACAAAAAACTGCGTTAAGTGAACCTTTTCCCAAACGTATTCATCAGCTTTTGACCATTTACATCCAATTCTGTTACTACATGTGTATTTTCCCAACAGGATTGAAGTATAATCGTATAACTTCACAATATGAAACGAGCTCAAATATTATTCAAAGAGTCAGTATACACCCATAACCGAAAATAAAGAAATTAGGAGTTTTTAAGGTTTTGTATTAAATTTGAATTTCGTTGTATCGTAGATTTTTTTCACCATTTTGTGGACATTCAATATGATACAGTTCCTGGGAGTGATTACAAGACATATCATCAGGACCACACCTGGGCACCCTATCCAAGTTCTTCTACTTCTCGGTGGTCTTGGGCATTTTGCAGACTTCTCTGTGTATTTCGCTACTGTAATTTACTACAAGGAAGAAATTACAGCTCTTATTAACTATTTGGTTTTGCATGGTTCACTTTCATCTGAAACGCCAACATCATTTTCAAGCAACCGTTCACAATACGAAAGCGATTCGTATAACACAAGCAACCGTTTCAAAAATTCGTGGCAAAATACACTAACTTTTGAAAGGATATCGGTTGTATGGTGTTTTATGACATTGGTAGCAGGAATTAAATGCACCGATATTGTAAATAAAGTTTTAGAAGGAACTCCTCTGCTTGACATGGACAACTCGGACTTTTACAAACTCCTGAACGAAACTTTGGTGCCAGGAATAGAATACATTTTAAATTCCTCTTCAATTTCCTCACACATTTTGCACACATTACTCAATATCATTCATTTATGCTCCTACATGCAAAAGTTTTGCGGGGTCTTCATATATGGACTAGAAGTCATGATTGTCTTCTGCATGAAGTGCATATCCTCTCATTTTACAGCATCTCTGCTAACTCCAAGAGACTACTGGAAGCCGTCATCAATCAATGTGAGTTTCTTTCTGAATATGAAAACTAATTGTGAACCATAACAAAATTTACCGGATCATTTTCCTTAGGTACTCTCTGGTTTTATCATTGTCCGAAGGATTTACAGAATGATTAACAAAATTTTCGGCTGGCTATTCTTCTACTCGATAATGGGAGAGTTTCCAAATTTTACTTTTTACTTGATCTTTAAATATAGAAGTCCTAACGCACCCATGCAGTGGCCATATTTATACGGTTTATTTTGCGTGTTTCTCATTCTAATTCTCGCGTCTTTGGCAATTAATGAGGTATACAGTCAAATGTACCATGTATAATTTTTATAACTTGTGAATTTAATGCTAAAACCCTGCTATAGTTATCGAAAATTAAGGATTGGATGCAATATGAGGATAAAAGGCACTGGTCGCTGACAAATGGTTATTCCTTGGAGCGAAAAATCATCTTATTTGAGCTAAGCTTAAATCGAAACGCTTTATATGCTCATGGATATTTTCAGCTTTCTTTGCCCGCATTAGTGTCAGTAAGTCAGTAAGCGTTATTAGTCTGGAACAGTTTAAAACATCTTCCTCAATATCCCGATGTAATGGTTTAGAGAGCCCAATATGCAGCGAATTACCTTCTTTTGTTTCAGATTGCAGGGGGAATTTTATCGAATGCTTTAATCATTCTTCAGCTTGCATTGTCTAATGATAACGGGAAAACGGTCAATACGAACCAATGAATAAACCCGAATTCATGATGGGTTGCTAACTATTTATGCAAAGACTTAATACATCATCTATGGAAAAACAACTTGCGTTGCTCTACATGTATATTGCCAACCTATTAACGAGTTCATTCGATTAGTTGGCTTTTTCCCTGATGAACTGGGATATTATTATTGATATAAATCTTCTATAGATTTGCATTTGCAGTAGTAATGGTCAAGTTCATCATGATAAGGGAATTGAACTCGCGAGAAAGTATTTCAATACCATAACCGTATCCACTTTAGGTCAATTAGATTTACACTTTTAGTTGATGAAAAATGATACGCAAGATGACACAAGATTTTTTTATAGACTAATCTTTCAAACTCTTGCATCTTGTGAAAATGCGTTTTGTCAAAAAACTTTGAGATGACTCATTCTTCATTAAAAATCCATTTGCTATCATTTTCATCATTCGTAGAAAGCATCAATTTTTAAATTATCATTCTGATTGTTAAGATATTTATCTTTTATTTTGGCTATGTGTGAAACGGAGTGTCTTCATCTGATAAGGTAGATGAAAAAGATAGACAGTATACAAGCATCAAAGTGTGAACAGTGTCTAGAGAAATGAGTACGTTAAGTAACCGAGCATTTCTGAAATGAAATTAAAATACATTATTTGTGTCTTATAAAAATGTGTTTTCGTTATTATTACGAATACTGACTATGCACGCATGTACCCCGTAACCTAATTTTATAGCTGATAAGTGCACTCGGGAGGAGGAAGTCATACAGTTACGAAAACAAGCTTTGGCATTCACACACGTCATGCTCAGGTTGGCTCGTACCAACTTATTATTTATAAAACATAACATGAATGCTTTTTAATAAATAGATGCTATTTTATTGCCCACATTTCATATAATTGCATGCTTGTAAACTACAAAATCATTCTAGATTCAATGGTTTTTTTCCTGTAAAAGTTAATGATTCTTTACGAAAGAAGTGCAAAAGTACCTATCACCGTGCATGTGTAGGTAATAATTACCGATTCAAACTATAGTCGTACGAAGATATGCTTTTCACTGCAATCATGCACCTTTTAAGGAGATTTCCCATCCTATTACAGAGGGTATGATATTCTTCCCCTTCAGTCGCATGAGAAATTAAGAAAAGTGAGGATGAGGGATTTGCTTATGTAAAAAAACACTAATTTGTTTGTAATGCAAACATGCGTCCTGGCTGAACGAAAATGTATGAAATTAAAGTCATTTTTTTTCACTCAGTTTTTCTCTCAGCATTTAAGGAAGCGTGTCCTGTTCAGACAAACACCGTCGTGCATTGCCCTTTATTCAAACACAATTTCAACTATTCCGTGTAATTATTATGATATTATTTAAACTGATTGAAAACGTTGTGGCAGGCCGCATTCTTGAGTTGCATTATTGTAATGTCTTTCTACTAATGAGTATTTAAGAAATTATCCTTTTCAGTTTTCCGTGCGAGTGGCACACAAAGAGCCCAACAGTGTAAGTAAAACATTCTCATGTTATGTGGGGCAGTCAGGTAGATAACAAGATCACAAATCGGTGTTGGTCAGTTTGACTTTCATTCTGAATAGTGAAAACCGAGCTGTGAGTTCACGCTCAGCATCCAATTAACATGACTCAAAAAATTAGTCAAATTAGTTTTGTCTATTCGTTTTCATTCGTGGAAAGTGAATTTTTGCAAAAACCGTGTCTTGTAGCGAATTATATGTGAACATAACTTAAACTGTGGTGACGGTGTCAGTAAAATGTCGACAGAAAACGAATCAAAATGGATGCTATAATATTAACCCTTGGCGTGGGGTTAGGCATTCATAAGAGGATTGGAGTGGGGCGTTTTGTTCCCATATATCTGGGAGTCACAAATGTGCTGCCCATTTTACTAACACTTTTTCTGCACGCAGACCGTTTAACCGAGTACAAAGAGCAAGGAATTTACTTTAGCCACCGTCATGCAAGAAAAGAAGAATTTGATTTTATCATTGGTAATAATGCGTTGTTTATTTTTCATATACTTTTCTCCTTTGTGTCATTCTTTGTTGCAAGAGTTAAATGATTTTTACAGCGGGCGGAGGTGCAGCTGGATGTGTTGTTGCAAATCGGTTATCTCGTCATTACAGAGTGCTGCTCATCGAAAGGGGTGGCAATCCAAATCCTTTAACTTTTGTTCCAGGGTTGGACACCACTTTGTTGTCACGCCCAGAGACAGATTACATGCTGTTGACAGTTCCACAGAATTCATCGTGTTTTGCATGCAACAAACGTGTAAGCCGAATGAGCCATGAACTAAACTTTTTCAAAACAATAATAAATCAAAAAATTATGCGCAATTTTTCTTGACCCCAAAGCAAAGCCTATGGAATCAAGGGTTCGGATTGGGAGGCAGTGGTATTTTGAACTCCATGGTCTATCTCAGAGGTCACAAATTATTCTTTATTTATTACGAGTTGGCTTTTTTAGTCAAAATAATGACTTGCAATAATAATGTTCAATGTAGGACATGTTTATGACTATGACGCATGGGCACATTATACGAAGGATAAGCGATGGAAGTACAGGAATGTGTTACCATATTTTTTGAGATCAGAAAACTACTGCTTTGAATGTGAAAAAGATACAACGTTGAAAACTCCAACTAATGGTATTAACATTTGCTTTTACTTGCAATTGTGTCTGAGTCAAATGGAATTAATTATAATATGCTTACGCTGCACATTATGTTTAATTAAATCCAGGAAACTTTCATTCCACCGGAGGGGAACTCCCAATAATGAAGCCGATATATGTTCCCTTACTACGAGAATTCCTTGAGGCGGTTTCATGGGCTAAAGTGAAAATACGTGATCAAAATGCCCCGTTCTACTATTGTAGTTCCATATTATATCTTTTACATTGTATAAAATTTGTTAAAATCAACTAAATTATGACCATATAATTAAATCATCACAAATTTCAAATTACAGCCGCCGCAAATGTGGCAATGTACAACCAAAAGAATTCCAGGCGTTCATCTGCATACACGTCGTTCATTGAGCCGATATTGAAACGGCCAACCCTGACAATTTGGCGATACACGCAAGTGATTCGGGTTAGATGGCTACCTAATTAACATTGCATAAATGATTAAATAGATACCGTGTGTGAATTTAATGGTTTCTTTAAGTAGGTACTGCTTAAACCTGGTTCCAACACGGCTTATGGTGTCAGATATGAAAGGTTCGGCAAACTTGGAACAGTAACAGCTACTAAAGAAATCATAATTAGCAGTGGGGCAATAAACACACCCAAGATACTGTTGCAGAGTGGGATTGGACCTTCAAGTCACTTGAAAAGTCTCAAGGTAAAATTATATTGTTACGAAATCGTTGTCTTGTATGATTAATTAATTTAATGATTGATTCATCACCAGATTCCAGTCAGGCTGGATCTGCCAGTTGGACATTCTCTTCAGGACCATGTGGGAACTTTAGTTGGCCCAATATTAATCGACAAGCCATTATCGTATGTATACGAACGGGATGTGGACTACTATTCCGCACTTCAGTTTCTGTACAATGGTACCGGTCCACTTTCCCTTCCATTTCCAGTTGCAAATGCCTTTTTTTCTTCCTCGCATGCAGTGATGTCTGGGGAAAGTGAATGGCCTGACATTCAAGTTGGATTTTCTCCTCTTGGTGTAAGCGCTGGTCTTGCCGCAGGACTTTCCAGAGGCTTCAACATTCGTTTTGACGTACTGAACGAATTTTTCAAACCCGTTGTGGGACGAGATGCCTTCTTTTTGATCATCAACTATGCTCGCCCTAAATCTCGCGGAACTGTTGAACTAAAGTCAACTGACTATACCGAAGATGCCATGATAGATCCAAAGTATTATGAGGATGCAGAAAATGAGGACATCTCCGTTACAGTTGATGGTATGAAGTGATGTGTGTATGCATTTAAATGAATGAAAATCCAGTAAATATTAGAAAAATCGTTTGTTCATTTCTAGCTATCCAGCGCGCTTTGTATATAGCCGAGAATGCTCCAGCTTTTACATCACTGGGAGCTACACTGTCTCCGGTGGCATTCCCATCATGCAAGCATAAAAGTTTCAGAACGCTGGCATATTGGGAGTGCCTAGCAAGGCATTTCACTTTGACGTTTCATCACTACACAGGAACTGCAAGCATGGGCCCTAAAAATTCTCCTCATGCAGTGGTTGACTCAGAGCTGCGAGTTATTGGAGCAAACCATCTCCGTGTTATTGATTCCAGTGTCATTCCATTCGTTACAACGGCAAATACACATGCCCCAACTATAATGATTGGCGAGAGAGGATCGGACTTCATTCTAGAGCACTGGAAGAACAAAGTAAGCAGTGAGACACCCCTTGATTTTTCAGTACTAGAATCACATTCGAAACGTAACTTCCGAAATGTTTGGGGCGACCCAAGAAGCTGGTTCAAAAGGCCAAAGAGAAAGAATTTTTAATACTATTAATCATGCGTTTTTAACTTTGACAGAACTATCAAAGGCGTATCATGTAGTGGTAGTCGAACGGCACGTTCCTTGTTGCCTCCTTTAATAATCTGCAATGTAACTTTTCTTTGTATTGTGTTTTAATTTGTTCCTATAAATGATCTCATATCTAGGTCAAAATTACGAATCAATATTTCGAGCAATTTTTTTTAAAAGTATGAATCATAGCGTTACTGATCTTTATTCAAGAAATAAGTTACCATTTACCACAAGTCTATATGACATTACGAATGATATGCATTAAAATCCAAAAATATACATACATCAAGGGGCAACACTTTCTTCATGACCTATAAAATTAAGTTTACCTGAACACTAGTTATATATTTAAAACACCAGTAAAAATACCATCAAATGTCCGATTTTTTGTTCCCGGTACATTTCATGTTTGATCAGCATTATCATCATGAGCTGTTTCCTTAAATTGGTCCCTAAAAAGATGCAACCCATGTCATACAGTGCTTGCCATACTTCTTCAAAATTAGAAATCGTTAAAGGTGAATACCTATTATCGACCAGAAGATCAACTGTCGATTCGCCTACGTTTACACTCCCTATCCTTGATTCGTCCAGCATGAGATCGTCATCATCAGCCTTCCCTGCCCCTGATACCTGTTGTTGTTCGGCAACTGCATCTTGTAAAGCTTTCCGAAGTTCTCCAAACGATATACCGCCCACAGCGTCCGTGGCAACTCTAGAAGCTACAGTTTGAGGAGGAGGAACTTTGGCATCACTAGATTTCGTTTTTCTATGTGCTTCTAATCCTTTCGCAATATTAGACAGCATCTTCTTCGTGGATGGAGTAGAGGTTAATGTCTCAAATACTACAGACTTTTGAGTTGAGCGTCGCGACCCGGTTTGATCATCCCCAATGGCTCCGGAATGAGTGGGTGTGCCTACTCTCAAGGAGCTCTTAAATGTTCTGCGACTACCAACGCTACGAGAACTGTATGGCGTTGATCTGCCAGATTGGTGCGGGGTTGAAGCTAGTGATGGGGAAATCAATTTTCGGGTAATTCTTCCAACAAGTCCTTCCATTCCTTTGGCATGCAGAAATTCCAATGTTTCGGTGATGAGGTTTGTATTTGTTTGTAAAAGCTTTTCCAGTGTTAAAACAGCAAACTACAAAAAATAGAAGAGTAAAAGCAGTCTCCCCCTCTTGATTAATATAATGTATGACTTTGCTAATTGCTCACCTCATACTTTTCCTTTGTAACCCTCAATCTCAAGTCATTTTGCAGCAACTCTGCATCCAAAGCCTCGAGTTTTGACAACTCTCGAACAAGTTTGTTGGCTTGCTGGGTAGCACGTTGGATTTTTTCCTTTTGTCCATTAATTTCTCCTATAATCCCTTGTAGTTCATACTGTTTTTCCATCAGTTCATGCTCATATTCTGCTTTATGAGCTATAAACTTATCTAATTGGAATTGCATCTGTCTCAGTTTGAGTGAGCATTTCTCGCGTGTATCTTTCATTCCTTTCAGATTTCGGGCAGCGTCAAGCTCCTTTTGTTTCAACTCTTGAAGTTGTCGTCCTTCATCGGCTGTAAAGTTCATAATGCACCCTAGTCATGTACACTATTCAAGCAACATTGTACAAGACGACTTTTTGAAACTTACTGCTGTCCGTTGCTGGTTTTAAACTGTCTTTAAAAGCTTCGTTAGTACCCATCATCAACGCCAACGTATTTTGCAGGCCTTCAACTACTTTTTCAGCTTCTTTAACCCTTTCATCCCATTTGTCACCCTCTCTGCATATAAATTAAACTTGCTCAAATAGGATTTGCTATTTTTAAAGTCTAAAATAACTATAAAACTTACTGCCGATAATGCTCCCTCTCTTGTGCTAGTTTAATGATATAATAAGCCTCAGATCGTCCTCCTCCTTCCTTTGACATGTCATTTTCGGCGATTTCACTATCAGTTCGTGCCCACATTTGTCCCATCACCATTTCATACTTGCGCTTTCTCGCTTGAACGTCATTGGAAACATCATGACATTTCATTTTCAGCTTCAGTGATTCATCTTGCAGGGAACGCTTCTTGTTCAAAAGAAGCGATGTGTATATCTCAATGTCCTTTTTACGCTCTTTTACTGCCTGTTTGTGGATTATTTTTCAAATTATTAAACAATCATCACATGGTCATTTTTTGTTTGACGTTTGACAAAATTTGAACAAACCATTTGCATTGTTATCCTCTGCTGCTCCAAATCAAACATTTTGGTCTCATAGGTTTTAATCGATTGTATCATTCTACGCAGTTGAACATGGAGAAGTGAATTGTTAACACCCATATCTTTGATATTTTCAAGAAAAAGCTCGTCATCCTTTAGAATGCTGTAAAAAATTTGGAAAACCTTATTCAATATATCGGAAGTATTATTAATTTTATCATATATCACTTTTAAAATCGTTGGGACACTACCTCTTAATTTCCGTGTCCAGTTTATGTAACTTGAATTCGAACTGCTCTTTTTGTTCTTTTTCCTTTTGCAGTTCCTTCTGGCAAGTATGGTTCACACGATCACAGTGGCTGATTTGAAGTTTGATCTGCGTTTGGGTTTCTATCTGCTCGTCACAAGTTTCCTTTAGGCAAGCAATTTGACGCTGTATTTCCTCGTACTCTTCTCTGCTGTACAAGGTCTCTGGATTCTCCAGTCCACGAACTTTCACCATAAGATTCATTGCTTTCAGATCCAGTCTATACGCTGCTGTATTAGTTTTGAACAGCTAACAGTCGAGGAAGATTATATTTAAAAAGTGCATGATGCAATTTTGCGTTTACATTATTTATATGCATATATTCATTTTTATACCCTATCTTCAGTGTCGATGCATTGCTTTCGATTACGTGCAATTGCGGCTTTAACATTCTTCACTTGTGATTCGGCCAAAGCAACCTCTTGTACCATTTCTTTTGCTTGGTTTTCTCTTTGAGACTTCCATGTAATTTGCTTAGAGAGTTCCTTCGCTAAAGTCTCCGCTTTCTTTTCCTCTTTCTCCAAAAAGTCCTGTAGCTGTTTGGCGTGCTCGTTAGATGTGAGAGTTTCCATTGTCACTACTTCATACTTTGCCTTGAGACTTTCCAATTCTTCGCTTAGCGTTTCGAGTTTCTTTTTCCATCCATCGTTTTCACCACCCATTTCCCTAAGTTTTGTCTGTACCGTTCTCATCTCTTTATCTGTCAAGACAATGTAGCCCACTAGCTCGGAGACCGAGTCAGAATTTTCGTCAATTTGTGATTCTGTTTCTCTTTTCCTTTTGTGCAGTAAACTCATGTTCCGCTCTATTCGACCAAGTTCCCCCTCATAACACCTTGTCTGCGCTTGAATGTTTTCATAAAATCTCTCTTGTGTTTCCAGCATTCCCAATTTCTTTTTCATTTCTAATGATGCTTTCTGGTATTCCTGCACAATTACAATATAGGTGATAACTTGTATAAAAGCAATTATACTAACACGCTAGAAGCCTTTGCAAAACTCATTTTTTACCGCGCTGATTTCCATGATTTCTTCATCTCGGTCCTCCAACACTTCAAGCGTTTTCTTCCAGTTTTCAATGGATTGATTTCGCTCAGCATGGGCTCTGCGAAACCGTTTGGCTAATTCTTCCAACTCACCTTCCATTATATCAGTCTCGGATAATGTTTGATTAAGATATACCTTGGAGTTGGCTACTTTCTCGCCAAGCTGTTGGTACTCATCACGACATTTCTGTAATCAATAATATTTATTTTATGCATGAGAGTTCTACACTACTGCAAGGTTTTGCAAGGGTTGACGTTTGAACTGAGCTCATGAGTAATAAAACCTTCAGTTTCTCATTGTCCGTATCAGCAAAGTCTTCAATTAATTTCAAGTACGCATCTTCCTTATTGAATTTGTCTTCATAAGCTGAAATGGCTTTCTTGTCAAAGTTGATGACATCCACTAATTCTCCAAGTGCATCTTTTCGCCGTAATACATTCTCCTCTAGTTGCTTATTCCTTTCCTTTATGGCTTTAAGCCGCTTTTCCATTTTTCTAAAATCCTGTTCTGTTTTTGCATGATCTCGCTCAGCTAATCCAAGGAAATGCCTTTCTTTCTCCATTTGACTACGCTTTGCTGACTCTACATCCTGAACCAAAATAAAGATTATTGCATAATTGACGGAGAAAAAAGCTCATGTGCTATAAGACTGGGAGGAAGATGTTATGTAATTGCCTTTGCATGTCTAAGTTTTGAATTAAGATTCTTCATAAACGATGTAGAATTATCTACTGCTGCGGACACTTCTTGCAGTTCCAAGCTCAGACTGACTAATCGAGATTGCTTCATTTCGAGCTGAAAGCACAAGCAAAATAATTAAAAATGTATTTACATCACATTCAAATGCCCAATAATTTTTCAGTCACTATTTATACCAATGTACCAATTGCTCCAACTTTGTGTTTTCTTCATTTGAAATCGGCAGCCTGAAGCCTGACCCCCACCCCAACTGTTTTAACATGGAAGTAAGCTGCTTCGTATCCGCCATTCTTTCTTGTGAAATGATTGCGTTCGGAAAATATTCGTCCTTATATGCAGTTCGATAAAAATCTTAGTTTACGTGACACAAAATGTATAGATTCTTGGGTGCCTTCGTTGTTGCAACAATACCAAGATTTAATCGGTTATCAATATGCTCTGTCCAGTTTATACCTCTTTCCCTTCCTCTGTTATCGATTCAACAAAAAGATTAAACTTCTCTATTTTATATGCTTTACTGTTCGGAAACCATAGCCGCTTTCTTTCTGCGCTTGATCAATAACATACCAGCCGAGCCTTTGTAGGGAGCTGCTCGTATCGTAGTGGCCGGTTGTAGGCAAGGTGGAGGAATCATTCTTCTCACAATTGCATGATTTGAATTTGTTTCATGACCACTATTACTAATAAAGTCGTTATTGCTGACTGCTAAAAACATGTATGTTTTACAATGCATTTTGCATTTTGCTATGAAAATACTTTGAAACAACGAAATTGAGGATGAAAATTCAGACACCTGCTACACGTAGGATGCGATGATGATGATGAAATGAATACTTCAACTAGGATGTAAGAATTAAAATAAATAAATTAGAGACAAAACAAGCTAGCAATTATAGAAATAAAAATGTTTTATTTTTGAAAGTTGACTTTAGAGTCACTTTAAATTAACATTTTGAATGTTGGATAGTTGGATTCCACAGTCGACTGTAACATAATTTACTTGCGGTTTTGTTGTCGGTTCTGGTCCTGAAAATCATATAAAAAATGCGACTTTTAGTTTTTATGAATATATTACTTTGTTATGATACTTTCGTCGTTTCTTCGATTATATCCAGTTTATTTTTTTTAAGCATTGGACTTACTCCTGGGCGTTGGAACCTTGGTGGTGGAGTTCGGATTCTCCTGTCCTTCTTAGAACGATTCCTAACTACCTTAGAGTGAATAGCACAGGAAACACAGTAGTGCAATTTTGCATACAGTTTTGGAAGGATGTAATTAGTGTATACAGATTGCTCCGATATATCCCTAACCGCGGCCGCTTCAACGATGTTCCTGATGACAAATTTCTTGATTGCCTGAGGTGGAAGAGACAAAAATGCAGAGGTCATTTATTTAGTTGATCATTTTTTCCTTATCATTCATAGCAATGACACGTGACACTACACAATTAACGAGACTGAAAAGGTATCAAGGAATTAAATACTTTCACTTTACCTTATCTTTGGGCACACAACGGGCACAATTAGTGCACCTCACTGGCTTCACGTGGCCACGGCCGTGCTTAGATCTTCCATTATTACGACGCTTGGTAGTCTACGAAAAATACATCACATCAATTATCATTAATTTAATAAATTTGTCATTGTGCGAGATCTGTCAATATGTAAAAAGTAATTACTATTGAACTTGCACTTCAAAATTGTGTCTTTTTTTATAACTTACCATTTTGAATCCAAAATTTGCCGAAGCAGACGGGCTTCAAAGATAGTTGATCAATTGAGTTTAACCAGCACTTATCCACAAAGTCCCCCGGTCACCGGCTCAAAAACTTTTTGAACTTTCTTCTGATACTTTTTTTCCTACACGAGTGAGGATGCCGATATGTAGAACACCAAAGTGCACACAACACGGGAGTGCATTTAAAGCCTGTGCGAACAATTGGGGGCGTATTGATACATTTTGAGAGCACTCAACTGCAGCAGACTTCATAGCATAGCATTTACTGTCAAGCTATGCGATGCTTTTGTACTTTGTTGGTTCTGCGCGAAAATGTAAGCCTGCTTGCATTTAGCGAATAGGGAAGCACGGAGGACTCGGACTCCGAGTCTCGGAGAAAGTAAACCGACAACGTGAAACCGTGGAACAGCGTCAGCAGTATTTTGTGAAGCGCAGTGTGCACCAAACGCAACAGCGCTTCTGACACATTGAATTACCACATGAAATTTGGAAATTATAAAATGTTTAAACTTGGTTAATGAAATTCAATTAAGATTAAGGCATGAATTTTCCATTTTGGTGGGTGCTCACTGGGATCACTTGCTTCAGAGGATGTACACATAATATAAGTTAAAAGATGATATTACACCAATGATAATGGTATTAAAATATGCGCCTTTAAATAGAAACACTTTTGATTAAATTGCAGCCAAAAATTAAGTCAGGAATCTGCAATGCATGTCAATATGATAATAGTCGTGGAAAAGGGAGCTGTGCCAATTTTTTGTCAAGAAGCATGCACGATGACATCATGAAACGCATTACAATACAATGATAAGTTCAAAAACGAGTGCAAATCAACATGACAAACATATACCATAAAATACATGAAATCTGAAACGATCATTTAGATATATACATAGTTAGATCAGACGATGGAAGCCGGATTTTTATAGTTTGACAGTAGAAATTCACCGTGGGACGAGAAACGATTTGCGAATTCCGAAAGTCTTGTCGGCTCTGCTAATCAAAGTTTCAGTTTCCACACGTCACTTTGATGAAACATCTTAATCTCATCTTGATTGATTAATGTTCTGCAAAGCGTACAAAAGAGCAAGAAACTGATATTGAAATCATAAAAGAAAATGGGCATTTAAGCTTTAGCTTTTTAGCATATAATATTATAAAGCTGACGTAAGCTGTAATTCTACTAATTGATACGCACATTTGTCATATCTGAACGCATTACCTTACACACGTATTGTCTATTGTCTTATTCTCATATATCGTGTTAAAAACTCACTTCTCCGCAGCTCATAGTTCATGAAAACCAGAAATTTATAACTAGCATTTACAATTTTACACCTCCAAATTTATTGTAATTTCTTATGCTCATGCTACGGCCTGAGTTGCAAACTCTAGTATTTAATTTACTATGAAAATTCGCTAAAGTTTTAACCATTGCATATAAAAAAATATGAGCTTACTTAGCATTTATTTCGGTAAGTACACACAGCTCGTTCGTTTTTATATCTTTCTTATGCTTTGTTTTCAAACTTACGATCAGGAAACTGTTCTCTTTATCCATGAGTTTCATTCCAAAAAATGTACATACTGATGCATAAGTAAATGTACATTCTTAGTTTAATGAATACTAATAAAACATCTTGTCAAACTCTTTCCTTTCTACGTCTTTGTGGCTGTCAATGACGCTTCTCCTACTACTTTAATAGATAGTGTTAGTGGTAGTGTGAAACCTGAAACAGCTTCACATTCGATTCGCCGCAAACATGAAAAGGAAAAGAATGCAATGTGCTCACATCATCATCATCATCTTCAAATGCAAACATGGAATTACGACATTACGAGAGAAATAAACTAGTTGCTGTTCCTTTTTATTGTATTCGTGTTTTTGTTGAAGAGACTGAGTTGTTGAATGCTAAAAAATGTTTAAACTTCTCATTCCTCTGTATTCTTGCATGCAATGGTAAGTTTGAATATTGAACGGAGAAACAGCTGCAGAAAACGAACTAGCGCATCCTCCTTAAAAAAATAATCATCAAATCATCATCGTGCATAAACCTTCTTCCACTTGCATTTATACATCTGCGCATATAGCAAAAAACCGCAGCCTTTTTGGTTTCATTGCTTACTTGTGATTACGTCTCTATGAACTCGATTCTGTGTCATTTTATAACAATACCAATCATCATAATATTTTTTTAGGGGAGAAAACCACTGACAAGCCAAGAGTTCATAGAAAATAATTGTTTGCTTGGATAACGGGTAAAGAAAGAACGAAAATAAAGAGAAAATAAATCAACAACGAGAAAAAATGAAAAGAGGCAATTATTGGACAATGCCCGTGTACTCTGATCTGATAACATAAAAATTGGGTTTGGCGAGTGAGATAGAGGTTGGTTGTAAAGGAGAAATCTCCATTTTTCCTTAAGTCCCTGCAATATGTATGACGCTCAGGAAATACGAGGCTTGGGACGGGTTTATATTCCTGAACAGCCAGCACTTGAGATCGAAGAAGAAAATCCAGTTCCAGCCGAAATCGAAGCTGTCAACTATTTAATATGGAGACGACTCCAGTTGAGCAAGGCAAAACTAAAAGGTGTCACGGAGATGGCTGCTCTGATGGCAGGTTTTAGCGTGGTAAGCAATCAAAGATCAGATAAGCGATAGGCAACACTACACGACATGCACAATGAAACCCTTGCTAATCAATTGCAACTGAAATTTCTCTGCAGGTTGCCACAGTGGAACTGGATGTCTCCAGAACAAAGAGTGACTTACTTCTTGTCGCGTTCACAGTAACAACTGCGTTTCTTGTGTCGACAACAATGTTCTCCATTCTTATCGCAACCTGTCTGCTTCCGCACATCGACGCTGTGACAAAGCTCAATTCTGTGTCTTTGGCCAAGGACTCGCCTCATGATGATTTGATCTGGTATATTGACCTGGCATGGTTTCTCGCAAACACCGTTAGTATTTGTTTATTCATCATTGACGTGGTTCTGCTCTCATGGATCAAATTTGATAAAGTACCTGCGATTTGTATCACAAGTATAATGGTTCCTGTTCTTCTCTTACTGTGTATATTTAGTGTTGTGTTTTATCGACAAACTGTGCATCATCAAATCGATCTAGCAGATAGAAGGTATGGAGAATTACGTGCAATGGGTAGAAAATTAAGAATCGGTGTAAGTATCAGTAGTAGTGGAGCTGGTGCAGCCGTTCAAACTGTTTAATTGACCTTTATTGTGAAATTTTTACCGCACTGCCCTCAACCATAATTTATGATCTTTGTTGTATTCTTCCGATGTGCTATGTGAAAAATAAAGTGCGTTTTGTGTGTTCCGCAATCAGTACAAAAGTTCTGTTTATTTTACTATATTTACCATTCATTCCGATTATTTTTGTTAACAGTTGCATCTCCACCTTCAAGCTCATCTTAATTACTTTCAAGAAACTACGCATATATACACTATGTTTTTGTAATAGCACGAGTTCATTTTTAACGGTATGTCAAAACTACCTCATCAGGTTCAATTCCAAGTCATTTTAATACCTTGAATGCTAAATATATGTCTTTGGGATTCCTGACCAAGAATATTATGCGGATATAAAAAATTTGATGCAGATTCAATATCAAATGAAGAATGTTTACTTTATTGTCATAATGATGATATGCTATCCCTTCTATTGCAAGTTGCAAGCCTACGCAGAAGGTAGGCACTTGAAATAATACGTGTAGTGTACACGTACTACCGAGCCAAATAGTCTACTCACTGCTACTTGTTACTATTATAAAAGTGAGAAAGTGCAAAAAATCTATAAAACTACTTGAAAGTCCATACATCACTATTTTATGCATAATCTTATATGAAACTCACGTATAAATCCTTTGCTTATTGAAAAGAGAAAAAAATATGCAAAAAATTATCATGACTTATGTAAGTACACAAAAATATGTATATAACGTAATAAAACATATAGAATGGATGTGGATACACAAAAATTAGTTTTCGAGAGGAAGCAATTTGCTCTGATCTCTATCAAAATTGTGCATTTTGCTCAATGCAAACACGAAAAACAATGCACTCAATGCATTTTACGCAACAACGCAACAACCTTGAAACTTTTAGAAAGCAAAGGGATACAGGCAGGAATATAGACAGCATAGCAGCCTACTCCATGTACATATGCATCGTATTATGACGAACCCGAATCGGGAAAAATAAAGGGCTAGAATTCGGCTATACTTGTTGGTAAAAAGTGGGTGTTTTGTGCACCTGTTCTAGGGAGGAAGTAGTCTGGGAGAAATCATTGAGATTGTGCCAGTTATAATAATTTTAGTCGAGCAAATTACTTGTAGAAAGTTTGAGAGACGGGTTTTATTGTCGCGATTGTTAAATGAAAAATGGACGCTGTTCAGGACCCAGGATCCCAGCGGCATAAAATACATCCATTAACCAATGATTTGGTAAGTCCAAAAGAAAGTTTTAGCATAAGTGCTATTTTATGCATGATACGAATACAATATACGTTTTGCCCAGATGTAAACCAGAAACTCTTTTGCTTTGCTGAAAACAGATATTGCAGGTACTCGTGAAACACATTAAACTGCAGGACATTCCAAAATGTCGATTGGTTTGTCGGAAATGGAATCAACTCTTGATTCCAAGAATGCGATCAGAAATTTTGGTGAAGTGTTTAGACCAAACGGGCTTTGGGAGAACTTCATCGAGGCTGGCAAAATTCCTGACAATAATGGATGCAAGTCAGGAAATTCCTTTTGGGAACTACCTACTTCTCAACTTGAATTTGAATGATCCGTTGGTCGAAAGGTTCTTTGCAGTATGTGGGCAGTACATTCACACTTTGAGAGTACAATTCATGGCACACGAGATTGATATATGCTCTTTGCGGGAACTGCTGCTGATGAGAGCCCCAGCCATGGTGAATTTTTCCGTGGAAGGTCAAGGCATTCCTGAGACAGTGACAAATCATCCACACTTGTTTCCAAATTGGTCGGGCTACCATCAACTGAATACTCAAGGAGGAGGGCCAACACTACCTTTCCTGGAGTCAATCGAATTCAAGACAGAGGAGGGCCAGAAGTGTCATCCAGGATTTTTGTTTGATCTCTTCAAAGCAGCAACCAACTTGAAAAAGTTGACTTTCTTAAAATACAATGATCACACCTATTCCATTAATGTTTTGTCTGCACTGAAACAGTCTGGAAATTACCTGCAACTAAAAACCATTCATTTGGAAAGTTTATGCGAGCCTGCATTCGGTATTTTGATTGAGATGAGTCATGACGGAATGGCACTTAGGGAATTTTCCTTTCAGTCGCTTGCGGAAGATGTGCAGAGCAGTTCCTTGGAGGAACTTATCTCTTGTCAAAAGGACACTTTGGAAATTCTGTCTCTGAATGAGGTGATGGGAACAAAAAATCTCCTGATAAGACTGCCGGCAATGAAAAGATTGAGAAAGTTGACACGCTCTGCGATTTGTTCGTCCCAAATCGCATTTGGACCAATTTGTTATGCAACGAGCTTACCAAGTCTTGAGGAGCTCTCCGTATTTGCTTTCGCTGACGAATTGGACTGGAGTGACTACTTCTCCGACACTGTCAATTACATGCCATGTATTTCTTTGAAGAAACTGGAGTTACCAATCAACCTGAAAGATCCAAACAAGCTGAGGCGTTTGTCCATAATTTTTCCGTCTGTGACAAAACTCGTTGTCGCCTCGCCTGCTAATGAAATTATACCGTTATTATGGGAGTTATGGCCAGAGCTTGCGGAACTGCATTTGTCATTGACTGATCGAAACTTTAATGTTGACTCGCTCTTCACTGGAATTTCTCCACAAGAATGTACTGCTATCACCACCAATAAAGCATATGCAGAGGTGGATATTGAGCGAATACGGACTGGCCCAAGTATTGCACATTTACGAGGTAGAAACAGGATCAGACAGACAACAATGAATCGGCAAATATAATATATTTTAGTAAACAGAGTTAATTATAAAACTAATGTTTCTTTATAGGGCTCCGAAAGCTGAATTTAGAAATTTCCCCACGGGATATTTTCTCCAGCTTTGGGCTACAAAATACTTCATGCTTACCTACCGATATTACTGGCTATTTTGGATTATCTTACTTGTGCAACCTTGAGGAACTTGCGATAAGCTCCAGTCAGGTACTATATTCAAATAATTCGTATTGGACACACTTCTTTATACTTGAGTATAAAGTTCAAACTAATTTTTAACTTGGGTTTCAGATCTCAATGGAGTGCGCGGTATTTCTCCTCTCAAAATTTCGCAGATTCACAAGTATCAGAATTTGTGACGTGAATAACCGCCCAGTGGTTTCCAGCATTCAGATCTTCAATTAAAGAGAGAGAATGATACTGTTTTACCTGTGTATTATAATACTCTAGAGTAAGCAATGTAGTTTAGAATGTTAAACCAAAGATGAGTTGCACTTGCACAATTTTTGACTAGTCACTTCACGTGCAGTATTACAAGCACATTAGCTGCTAATGATAACGATACATTACAAAATGCGAATATTCTGTACATACCCAATAAAGTTATTTAAAATAAATATTACACAGTCGTCAATAAATCATTTTTCGAAAACAACTTCAATTTTCATTGCTCAAAAGAAATTATTTATTAAGTAATTGCGTATATTTGGCTACAACTAGGTTTTTAGATTTACTTGGAACTCGGAACCCATGTTTAATCATTGAAACGAAAATTCTTCGCAGGTAAGCAGCAGCAGCAGCAGCAGTTTAACTATTCGGTTGAAGTTTGAGATCATTGTTACCGTTAAATTATATTTCAATTCATTCACTCTTTATCCTAGTTTGTCATTTTTCAGCGATCAGTTTACAGTTGCAAGGTAGGTACTAGGTACTCATGAATTGAATCTCAAGTCCAGTTACATAGCTGCAATACAACAATCACAATTTTTCCATCATTTGTAACCTGCTTATATATGCTGTGTTTTTGCATGATTCAATGGGATTAGTTTTAGTAGTATTGCGTAGGATTGTTTTCACGCATACGCATATTACGCATGGTGTATTCAGTGTATTGTGCTTGATTGATAATAATGACCATGCGAAAAATATATTTATATTCTTGTTGGACAAGTTGCAATGTAGAACAAAGAACTGCTCCGCACTTCTACGCTAATCGGAAAATCGCCACGTTTCCACGTAAGTATGACTAAAACAATGACCTTCCTCCTCGCCACATGTAGTCAGTTATACCAAAAATCGATGTCACTTGGGGTAACTCGATTCTACAATAAGCTTGATTGATTAGTGATTAAATAAATTAGATTGTACTTAGTAAACTTACCCCTGGGACTTGACCCATCAGGCATTTTATGAAGGGATCGTAATCCGTACAGTATTCGTCCTGTTCCAACGTGCGGAAGCCCCGGACTAGATGGATTTTGATCAAAACGCTCGAATTGATACATCACAATCACCAATCACTCAGTAGAGTCATCCAGATTTATTTTTACTTACATCCGATTGACATGCAATTCCAGAACGTTCCATTAAATCTTTCTTGCATAGACTGTGGGAATTCGTTCGTCACAAAGCTGTTGTATGCATCAATTGTTACCTGACCGTCTTCCATTAAAAGGTTCTCTTGTATCATTACACACCTAAGTATGCACTGAACAGATTAAGAGTAACACAATAAATTTATACACACATACAATTTGAACGCTATAGTTAACCGGTGATTACTTTCAAACATGCAGCAGCTTACGTTCATTTTCTTTGACTTGTCCTTTCCATTTTTAAATTTCATTGACTTCGTACATTTTGTAATCCCTTGGATTTGACGTTTCGTAAAGTCTGCTGCCACCATCCTGCAACTTTTTTCTGGGGGCGCTTGGTCACTTTCCTAATTCGGTTTTATTGCAATTGTCTTAAATTCAAAATGTACGGATATCGGGCGAATTTTCATATATAACAATACCTGAATTATGGTGACAAGAATCATTACAGCCAAACAAAGAAACGCAAGATTCTTCATTTTGACTGTCGCTGCTCCCGTAGAATTCACGTTAAAATTTGTTCTTGTCTCTACGGTCAAGTTATAAAAGTTATTTATCGAGTTAAAATTAGGACGAGCACAGAAGATGCAATACTGAACTGTAGGGTTCTTTATATATGTCCGTGCTTTGTTTACCCCATGATAATTTTAATCTATGCCAATTGGAGAAAGAAAAAAGTCTAAGCAATTATCTATTGTATGTTTTTAATTTAATACAAATCATGTCATGCATCTACCTGAACTTTAGTTTTGCTGAATGCGTCCTTTACGGAAGGAAGCTGTGCAATCTGTAATTAAATTATTATGCATAGCATTTGAATTTGAACCATACAATAGAATGATTGCTTTGTGTATTTTATAATTGCATATTGGAAAATTAAAAATTTAGTGGCATTGGTTCTTACAGAGATATTTACTGATTATAGAACAGCAAACATTAAAGGAAGATATCTATCTCGAATTTTCCGATATCATACTTTTAGTGCCATGAGTTTGGAAAACATAACTGTAGTAATATAAGAATTAAAGTTTATTTTTATCATGCTTGTCTGTCTGTAAAAACGTTCCTCCAAACTTGTGCAGTTAACAATTGTCTTTTATACGATATTCGTGGTGAGATGCAAGGCCTGTCAAGTTCTAATTACTAACCTATAAGTAAAATCTTTATCTTCTTTGTGTATTACCAAAATTAAAACCACAAGTACATAATATTGACTATGAAGATGAAATGTAATGAATAATGAATTGATAAATCCATAATTCTGAAATCAAATTCTGCAAATTATTGAAAAAGACAGGAAAGTAACAAAACTAAGAATAGAAACTCAAATATTAATTTGAGAGGTTTCCAGCATTGTTAGTACTGAAGAACATTAGAGGAAATATTGACAATAATTATTGAATCGAATCAGTCTCAACAAAGACAGTTCTCTTATTTGCTTGCAAGTTGCTGTGTCGTTGATTACCTTCATAATCATAATGTAGTGCTGCTACAAAGCTAAGATGACATTATGTGACAAGTAGAAATCATATGCGCCAGAATATTCTATGTGAAACATGAGAATTGAATATTTTTGTAACTTTTTTGTAAACGTCAACGTTTCTTTATTGCAAATTGCAAGAAAAGTTGTATGTTGATGAATTTTCACCTTGTCTCACAATAACTTTTGGTTTGCATATGCAATGGTTCATCAATATATAGTTTTAATAAAATATGCATGTATTGGGGCAATGCGTTAGATTCCTAACTATGCAAATTACCTGATGGCATATTGAATTTTTTTCAAAAACACGTATACAATGACCGTATAATCAGTATTTTTTATTTAATTTTAACAATAGAAATATTATATAACGATTTAAATACATTCATTGAAGTTTAAATTGTGATTGTCATATGCCAGCAGCCAACATACGTTCATCGTACCATTATTAATTCATACATACAATTACGAGCAGATCTAGAATGCATACAAATGGAAAGTAATTAGTAGAATTGTTTTCTTACCGGCAAATATATCCTTAAATATATAAACGATTGCTTACGGTTGTAGCCTTCTGCATGAAGCATTTTATAAAAGGATCGTATGATGAACAGAATGGATCTTCCTCCGGGGTTTTAAAAGGCTCCTGAACTAAAAGCATACAACAATATATTAACTCTATGAATTGTACCTACAAAACTCTGCATATGCTCTAGTCATTTCCCCATTTCAAACTGCGCTATTTTGATTAAAATAGAGTATTTATTTATAATTGACAATAAAATTCAGATATTTTATTTGATTACACTTACTGCCTATCTCCATGCATGGATAAAATGTCCTGTTCGCTTTATCTATCATTGAAGGGGGACAAAACTTGTTGAGCAAAAAGTCAATAGAATCAGCAGAAACTTGTCCATCCGGGTTTGTAAGTTCGGCTTTTATCATAGCACATCTTAAAATACACTGCATTAGAAGAAAACCAAGAAAGGGGTTTTTCAAGAAGTTTTGCTTTGAGATCAAAAACTGAAAATGTTCTGTATGAAATTTTTTCGAATTTTATTGGAGACTTGAGATTTAACAGTGCTAGATAAATTAATCGTAACTATCAAAAGCGAACTATTAACGTAGCACTTCAGAAGATGTGGGAATAATATATAATATATTATATGGACAACGAAGAAAATATATACCTACCTAGGTACATGTCATCGCGTTAAAAGTATGTTACAAAAAACGCGCTTGTCATACATAAAAACAAAAAGATGTTCTGCATATAATATGTTTTGTTAAAGACCTTATGTGTTAGATGAGGTCAAGGTTTAGATCCCGTAGAGCCCATCTTTAAGTAATGTTAATAACAATTGGCTATGAAGGAAGCCGAAAGCCATTATGATTATGGAAAGATTAACATAGTTAGCGCTTGTCATGTCACGTAAAAAAAGCGCACTAAAGGAAGCAATAGAAACACGATACGTATTCCCTGTAATTGTTTAAAACTAAAAAATCTTATTACCTAATGTATTTCTTTTTGAATGGTATGCGAAAGTAATCAGACTATCAGACTACCGTAAATTTCCAATTAGACGCCGGGGCTTCTAAGAACATTCGGCGATTTTTTAGTCCAGAGACGCCCCGGCGTCTATTTGGAAGGGGCTAGTATTTGGAGGGGGCGTCTAAAGACATTCATCCAAAATGATTGTGACTAATATGAGTGAATAGTGAAGTTTATATAAACACAAGTGACAATACAAGTGACATTATGCAATCAACGTAACTACCCTGGGCGGGGTGTTGATTGACTAGAATTATTATTATTATTATCAACCTCTGAATTATGGTTTGCCTTTAATAATTTGATAAAAAGCATTAAAAATACAATTCTACCGTAGATTTGTGTACAAAAATAAATTACGAAGTGTAAAAATCTACGTAAGAGGGCCAATTTTGTCGTTACTTCCATATACATAGGCAGATATGCACTGTTGTGTCTGCGGTAGTCTATAGAGTTCATTCTTTGACGGGGCTTCCATTTGGGAGGGGACTAGTAATTGGTAGGGGCGTTTAGTTGGAAATTTACGGTATGCCAAAAAACATTCCCAATAGAGTGTATTATTTGTGCAAAGTATGAAGACGTTCCGCGATGAACACGACGTGAGTGTCCGTCGTTAGCAGAATCTACAAGCTACACAAATATGTCAAACAGGTTTAAATATGCTCGGCATTGTCATATTGTAAAATGAAATCTTACATGTACTTCAACTTTGCGGAGTTCTAGATTTTCACATCTTTGACAGTAATTTCCATCCAAATGTTTTTTATAGTTGTCACAAAATGTCAATAATTTGGTAGAGGTGTTTTATTCCACGAACGTGGTCTCATTGACTTGTGTTTAGATACAATATTACCTAATACATTACATTACCTATTACCTATTGCTATTACAATATTAGCATTTAACATTTGGATTTCTCCAATATAAAGTAAAACCTTTTCTACTTTATAGCTTCATTTCTAGCAAAATCTGTTAAGTTTTGCACCTCACATGCATAATATTATTGCGATGGCATTTTTAGTTACCTGCAAATCGAATAACCGCGACAAATCGATTGGTCTCATACATTAAAAATATTCAGATTCTCCATATATATTATATTGTATCAGAATCATGGAGAGGACACATCTAAAAAATATTGTCGTTACCTTCTTAAGGATTGATTTCGAGGAAATTATAGAAAGTCTCATTCCTTCAATACTTAGCATGCTTGAGAATATACAATGCATGCTATACAATCCATAGAGTCTGTTTACAAAGTAGGTCATTTTAATGTTCATGTCTGCCTATTGGTATGCACAATTTATGTTCAAAGTAAAAGCCATAAGTACTTATCTACAAAACTCCATATAAAAGGTATGCATGTGCATCTAGTGCAATGTGCAATGACGTCTGGAACCTAAATCAAAAGGAAGGACAATTTTACATTACAGCAGCTTAGACATATTTTTGCATTTCAAAGCTATTTAAAGGTGTATCTCACGTGTATAAACCTGCTCGTTGAATTTGGGAGTTTTAATACCTCTTGGAATTCCAAGTGTTTGAGGCTCCATCACTACAAACTTAAAAATTAACTGGATACCAACATTGCCTGGTATGATTTGTTTCACTATTTTTTGGGTACTCTGAGGTTCAAGTTAGCTTTTCACAGACTATCACTTGTTAAAAGAAAAAGGCTGCTTTCGGTATTCCAGCTGAAAATATTTGTCAATATCTGCATGTTGCATTCAATTGCTCCAGAAACCGTGTAAGAATAGGTTGTAATTTGGGTTTGTAATTTGCCTGCATCTACACCAGATGCAATTTTTCTTTCTTCGAAAAACGTTTCATCAATCTTCATGTTACCAACTCGATAATAAAATCTCTGGTGTCTAAAGTTCTAGTTATGTGAACCTCTTATATTTCTGGTGATTCCACTTGATCTGATTTTTCAAAACAGATTTAAAAATTTTCTTAACAAATTTAAATTTTCACATATCAAGTCACAATGCCAGACAAACGGTACAAGTGCAATATTTGTGACAAAATGTTTTTAAGAAATCTCCATTTAATTGAGCACACTAGAGTGCACACGGGAGAAAGGCCTTACAAGTGTCAAGTGTGTCAAAAGGGGTTTAAACAAGCAGGCA